>VNJV01004443.1:0-21701 GCA_008042635.1 Drosophila nikananu | reverse complement strand
AAAAGTTTACATTTTTTTTTGCCAGTCAGCTTTCATGTTGTTGTTCGCATATGCAAAAAGGCAAAACGCACTTAAAACTATCGTAGATTAGTCGGGTTCAGTTCGGTTCGGTCTGGGGGGTTTTTCGGGGGTTTTTCAAGGGGGGGCTCGATGGCGGCAGCGCGGCAGGCAAATTAACAAATTATAAAACTGTAGCATACTTTTTCGGGTTTCGGGTTTCGGTTTGGGGATTTGTTTGGTGGGTGGTTAGTCGGCGCTGCAAATAAAGGTTTAAGGGTTTTTAAGGTTTTAACTAAAATAAATATATAAACAGCAGTCAAGCGCAGGCCTAAGCCCTTGGCAAGCGGAAACTGAAAAAGCAGAAGAAAAACATAAACGATGAGTAAACAAATTAATATACAAATTAAAACTCATTGGGCAGCAGCTATATATAGTTTATATAGTAATATAGTAAGTGCATTTCGAAGCGCATTTCAAACTTGTTACTGCGGCAGCCGCAAATGCTGGAAATGAGAGGAAAATAAATCGGAGGGCAAGGTGGGGCAAGCTCGGTTCGGTTATCAAGCGGGGACAATCGCTCCTCACAGGACATCATCATCATCATCATCATCATCATCACACAGAAACAAAGGCAAATACTTACTACATGTACATACATATACACACAAACAAGCCTGCAAAAGTCAATCAAATTTATATGGTAGAAAAATACATGTAGGGGGAGGGCGAGCGGGCGGCGGTGGCTTAGATAAAATTTCCAAAAGGGAAGAGAAACGCAAGAAAACTTTCACTAAGATCTTTGGGTTTACCAGTTTGCCTTGTTTGGTTTGGGTGTGTGTTTTGGGGTGTGTGGTGTGTGTGTGGCTCTGGACTATATAGCTTCTGGATTCTCCAGCGCTGGAAGCGGTATTCTATTTGGCACTAGATGGTTCGATGCTCGTTCTCAAGCGATTCGCGCGGTGACTTCAAAAGCAACTTCACCTAGAAAGCTTCTCTGGCAACTACGGAATTTTGCTAACTAAATGTGGGTGTGTTTCATATATAAATGTGTATGTGGTGTGTGCGTGTTGGTTAAATATTGTGTGTTTTGTGTGTCAAACATTTTCAAACATTCGGAGGATCTTTTCTGATATCCCGCTGTTACGAAAAAGAAAGAAAAAAAGTTGGTTTGAAAAGAAACAAAAACAGAAGTCACATGTTAATAACATTTTCTGGCCAACAAGTGTATTGTATAATGTGTGTGTGTGGATAAGAGAGCTAAGCAGATCGGATAAAGGTTAGATGAGGAACCTCAATTTCAAAAAGTTCTTATTAAACAAATTTTTAATTCCAAAAATGCTATGCCATCATGACCTCCGATCTCCCTTAGCTCCCTTCAATCAAAGCTGGTAAAGGGCAAACATTTCTACGACGAAAAAGATAATAGATGTATAAAGAAAATGGTGACATACTTAGCATCTATATAGCAAGGTATCGGTTATCGTATATCGTATACCGTTATCTTGGAGGGTAGGTAGTAAACAAAAGCTTGGGATTTCTTCTCTTTTTTTTATTCTTAGGGGGGCGGTGCACCAGCTTACCTTAGAAGTGCTTTCATATAGCTTTACCATCATACCATATCATGCCTCAGAAGCCATACACGAGTTATATACGAGTATGTTGTATGTGAACAAACGCAATGTACGAGTAGTAGTAGTAGTAGTAGTAGTAATATCGGTCTCGATAGCGATTGCGAGAGAGATACGTATATATAGAGGGTAGAAAGAGACAGCCACTTGCAACGTCACTGCGTGATATTTCATACTCAATAGTCATATCGCAATACTTGCTACAAAAAGTTTCTGTTTCATTGAGCACATGCTGAAAAATTACAAATTACGGTCCAATCGAAAGAATCTCAAAGGAAACATCATGTACAACGATAGAAAAATCAAAGGAAAACGCAAGAAAGTCCAACTAAATGAAGGTGAAATCAAAAGTAAATTACATGAATTCAGGTCGAACAGCAGAAGGTACTTTGGGATGGCAGTAAATATCGATCTGTATCGATTTCTAGACAAAATGATCTGTTTATTGAAATTAAAATTAATCGAAATTAATATAACTTTCGATTTGTTTATTATATATCGATAGAAATTTGCAATGATCGATATTCATTGCCATACCGGACATTTCTCCCCGATATATATCCCCAAGCGTACTTCCCCCGATAAGTTATCCGATTTATAGAAAAAGGCGAGCGCTTTCAATGGGCGAACGGGCGAAGAGTGAGGTAGGTAGAGGATGCTCGAAAGAGTCGACATTGTTACTGGTTTCTTTGGCAGCGCTCCAAACGCTTTTTGTAATGAACTCAAAGAAAAGCCTGACGGTGTGTGAAAATCATTTGTAGATTTTTAAGATATCATGCTAGGGGTACGGTTAAGGTAATTAAGAAAATCTTGAGAGCCTGTGAGAGTTGCATCTAGAAAATAGAGATACAAAGTTGCTTGCTTGAAAGAGAGAGAGAGTCTTAGATTAAAGTAGAGCAAAATGGTTTTTGGCAAAAACTAAAAATGATTCGAAGCATTTTCTTTGATAACATTACAAAAAGCGCTTAACTCTAGTGAGTATATTGGATATTGACATATATGTATATATATATAATTAAATTCCATACACAAGAACAGCTTTAGTCAAACAATACGGTAATGTATCTCTGGATCATCCAGCAAGCCAGGTGTGTATCGAGAGTTCTACCAAAGAAAATCAGGTGTACAGTGTGTGTGTGTGTGAGTGTGTCGGGTGGGTGTGTGTTTGTGAGGAAATCAAAGGGATTTTTCATTTAGTCGAGCAGAAAGAGCACATTGAGTTTTACGTACGCCTAGACAGTTACCACCGAGGTTCGTTAATTAAAGAAGCGCATAAAACAAAAATGAATCGATATCGATATCGAAATCGATATCGAGGAAGCTTAGCTTAACTTAAATATTCAGCAAAATGAGTATACCAACTTAGGCGTAAAATCATAAATACACCAAACTAAACACAAATCGAAATAATCGTTAATCGAAACAGCCAACAAATAGAGAGAAAGAGAGAGAGAGAGAGAAAGAGACAACGCACAGCAAACTGTTGTTTATGGATTAGTAGTGGGTGAGAAAGAGAGAATGTTAGTTTTGGTTCGATCACTTTCCAAGGTTCGAGTAAAGAAGCCAACAACTTGTTTTACGGTTTTTACAATAAAACGTATATAATATAATTTCAATATAATTTGTTGTCTTTATAATAATAATAATAATACGACTAATGTTAGCACAGATATAACATATTCATTAGTGTCTTTGCTTGTGTATAGATGTGTGTCTTTGTGTGTGTACTTCGGCATAAATATTTATTTAAATGCTATGAATAGTTCCTTCTTCGATTTTTTTTTGCTTGCTCTGTAATTCTCGTCCTTGACATGCAATCAATTTGCCATACTTTTTCGCTCACTGTTCGTCGATGGGAGAGTGACTAGCAAATGAGAGCCTATATTGACTGACTTCTCTCAGTGTAGCGTGTGTGTAACGTTTGTGTGTGATTCAATTTCCGGTTGAAGGCTACAACTCAAAAAAGGAGGCAACTAGGTGGATTCCACTAAACTAAGACTTCTATTGGACGGTACTGTACTTCTATCTATCTTGAAGAAGGCTGGAGACCCACTGGGGCTTATGCTGGAATGGAGTGTGGTTCTCTAAGTGGTTTTGTATACAGTATTAACTCTCTTTTTGGTTTTCTTTTATATTGTATATATATTGAAAATCAGCCTAACTCATTGTGTTATCCTAGGGTGTCAACTGACAATTCATTGCTATATTATTTATTGCATTGTTTTGTTAACATTTTGTTCTGTTCTGTCTGTTTGTTGCTGTGTTATTTTTTCTGGTGCATTGCAAAGTTGGAAAAGAAGCGGAAAAAAGATATGAGCTCTTAGATCGGAAATATGCAAGTTGATTATATCTGGGCGCCATGCAGTGGTGAGTGTTTTGGTCTTTATATTTCATTGGTTTTGTTTGCTTTAGTTCTTAGCTCGAGAGCGTTTTCTAAACCTCTTCGCAGAGTTTTATGGCCAACGGCAACAGTTCAACAGTAACGACACATACTTTAGGCAAGACATTGAGATATATGTATGAGATATAGTAGTACTTTTATCTGGATTAGCTTATATATGTTGATTCAATATCGTATTCGTTTGCCGCAGTCAAGTCGCTGCATGTCTAGTAAGCATCTTTCTTATCGAATATGTAGAGTAAGCCAAGCATTAGCTGGCCATAGGCGTATATAGTAGGTTTATGTTTAGATAAATAGTATGTATATTTAGGATTTTACAACTAATTCTCTACCGTTAGCGTACTCATTTTGCTTGCCATTATATTCTAAGAGCTAAAACATATATAGGATGAGATGGCGCTAGTTTTTTTTGGGGGGGAAGGAACCGATTCCCCCGTTGGGAAGAAGCGAGTAGGGGAAGCGGATTGGGGGATTTATAGAGTATATAGTGTAAGTCAGGCAGTCCTACGATTTTGTGAGTGTTTCCGTGTGGATGTGAGCGAGATAGCGGGGAGTCAAATAATAATTAAGAATCAAGGATCAAGAGTTATAGGGATAGGGTGTGTGTGTGTTGTGCTCTGCCCAAAAGCGCTCGGCAATGCTGGTGTTCGGCGGATCGGGATCTCTGATATGTCTAGATATCAAGGGGGTGTACATTTAGATCGGGAGTGAGATGTGAAAGCGGCACAACAGAAAACGAGTATCAGGTGAATACCGAAATAAGTAAATCAAATAAAGTAAAATACCAACACACAATAAGATATATATATATTTGCTTGTTCGTAAACAATATATTTAGATAAACACACGGTATTTCAAATAAAACATTAATAAAAACTATCGAAACTAAACTAGAATTAGGATTAGAATTAGGATAAGAATTAGTGGCAAACATCAGGTCGTTGTCAGACATTAGAAGTACTTTAATTAAAAACAATTTTACAGAGATTATCGTATATATCGAATAGTATGATGTATGATGTATAAGGATGTTCTCGGATGTTTTTGCGGGTGCGGGGTGTAGGCGGGTAGGCGGGCAGGGGGACTCTAAAACTTAAGGTGCGCAAGTCAGTGGCAAAATTTTATCTCCGGTTCGCAATCTAACATCATTTTAATCAGGGAACACACGTCCAAAAATTATATAATAAACTACACTAAAAACTTGATTCATAAGTACATAAAATGTATATGTAAGTGTATAAATATCAACGTAAGAAATACATAGAAAAAATAATGTAAGGAAAAACAGATGAAAATCACACGAGATCTAACATTAAAAACTTAGTTCTGTTTGTCAATGATTTTATTCTTTGCTTAACATTTCGGTTACAAAAAGGAAACAATTTATAATACATCGAAGGGGATGGATAGGCGGGATAGATTTGGGTGACATATGAAAATCGATAGAGGGTTGATAGATAGATATAGACAGAGAGAGAGAGTCGTTCAAAATCAAAAGGTTTTACATAGTTCTGGTCAAATCTCGAGATAACAGAAGATTAACATAAATCAATTTAGCTGGCTTAACAGTCTGAAAAGGTGTACGGGTGTTCGGGTGTCGGGTGTTTTGGGTGTTCGAGTGTCTCGAGTGTGTTAGAGTGAAACGGATAGAGAGACGTGATCGTGGGTGGTGACTGTACTGTAATATATCTGATTAGTAAGCTAGACATACGATTTACAGATCGATCCTGGTCATGTTTATGCCTTTTCTCTGGAGGCGGTGTGTGTGTGTGGAGGATGAGCGTGTGTTAGAGTACACAGTGTGAGAGTGTGTGTGGGTGGGTGTGTATATATCGTATTTCGTTTATGGGGTAGCAGCATACAGCACGTACAGCTAGGTAGATATATGTATATATGTATATCGTATAAGTATTCTATATAAACTAGACAATATTCGTTACGCATTTCTCGTTGCTCAACAATTTTTTAAACAATTACAACAGCATTCACGCTAGCTAGCTAGCTAGTTTTAGGAAACAGAGACAGCGATAGTGTTATACAAAGAGAGAGGGATAGAGAGAGATAGAGAGAGCGCGGAAATGGATGATGAGCGGGAGCGAGAGAGAGAGAGACGGCTATGCGGACTTCCGCAAGTTTCGGGGAACAGGGACGGCGATATGGCAGACAAGCATATGCAGGCAGCAAACTAGCATACACAACTGTACCCAGCATCATCGTTTCGTTCGCAAAAAGCTTATTCCCTATCACAGTTCTTCGTTGTGTCTTCAACTCCCGCTAGTCCCGCCCTCCCGTCAATAATTTATCGATCGCTACAAACTAGAGTTGACTAAGTGCTATCCGAAAAAAGGAACTTAAGTAGTACTAACAGCTAACGTCTGCTTCTCCTCCCTTTGCGTGCGCTTTGAAAGCTTCGTTTTTCTCGTTTCGTTTCGTTTCCGGTGCGAAAATGGCAACACTTTTGAGTCACAGTGAGGTTATGTTTCGTTTGTCGAATAACTTAATGGCAAAAAACTATCATCGATTCTCTCGATTCGTCGTCAGCAAGTTTGGGGCATTTGTGGTTAGTATTTGTTAGCGGCTTATTGTAGGGATCTTCGATCCCATAGTATCGTGTCATGGTTGGTTTCGTACGTTCCTAACGCTATGAGGCCTATGGTACAACTAAGGTCTAAAAACACACATTTCTCCCCTGTGCTTCCACAGTGGAAACTATATAAATTTTCCGAGAAAAACTGAGGCACATAATCTTACGTCTTCGTTAAACCCTAAAGAATCTAATTAAGTGTGACTTACCCATCTCTGGATGGTTTTGGTGTCTTAAGTACAATGTTTTTTGTGGGGGGGGCCTATCCTACCAGTAGTACACTTCCTAGGAGGTCTTCATTTTCTTGTAGGGATTCAGGACCATGGCACTGCCCTGACTGCCTCCTGACTGGGCGGCTGCTGCTGCAGCGGCCGCAGCAGCTGCTGCGTACTGCTGTGCTGCTGCTGCCTGGGTGGGTGGCATGGCATAGGCCGCTGTGGGCATCATTCCCGGATAGAAGTAGCTCTGGGCCTGGGCATATGGCATGGACGAGGGTGCCCTCAGCAGAGCAGCAGATTGATACTGACTCACCGAAGTGGCTCCAGCTCCGGCTGGCGAGCGAACGGGAGTTCCAGGCACGGGAGTGGACAGTCCGGAGCCGGTCATTTGACGCAACTGGGCTTGGGCTTGGGCTTGGGCCTGAGCTTGGGCCTGAGCTTGAGCTTGAGCCTGTGCCTGGGCCTGTGCCTGCATTTGGATCAGGGTTGCCATGGACACTGCCTGCTGCTGAGGTGCCTGAACTGGCTGCGGGCCCGCTGCTGCGGCCACATAGCTCTTGTTCAGGGTCAATCCCGTGTAGGCAGCCGCCGCCGAGGACGCACCCGGCTTGGAGGCTGCACTGGCCACCTTCAGAGCATAGTTCTTCTGGGCCACCTCCTTGGCCAGGGCAGCGGGATCGGTGTAGTAACCACTGGCACTGGCGCTGGCCTGGGGGGGAGCCAGTCCCGCAGCCGCAGCATAGGCGGCATAGGCCTGTTGGGCATAGGCGGCCTGAGCCTGGGCCTGGGCCTGGACCTGAGCCTGCACCTGTTGCTGCTGCTGCTGCTGCTGCACCTGCTGCTGTTGCATCTGGGCCTGGGCATAGGAGGGACTGGAGCTGGTGAGGCTCACCATGGTGGAGGTTACACCGCCATAGGGATTATACAGGTTGCCATAGCTATAAGCGTAGTTAATGCGCTGCATGTTGGCCTGAGCTTGGGCCTGGGCTTGAGCCTGAGCCTGCGCCTGCGCCTGAGCTTGCACCTGAGCCTGGGCCTGAGCCTGAGCCTGAATCTGGGCCTGGTTTTGGTAGGACACTGCCGGCGCAGAGGTGGTGGGCGTGGGCAGGATGCCAGTGCTGTGACCATTCACCGAGTAGCGTTGGTAGGAGGTCTCCCCATTGTGCTTGCTGTAACCCCGACTGACTGCCGGATTGCTGCTGCTGCCGCTGATGCTGCTGTCTTCTGCATCGCCATTGGCCTCGTCGGAATGGGCCGACTTGAGCTGGCCATTGGTCAGATTGTTATTGATATAGGACAAGTAATTGTTATTGTCGCCATTGGGCAAAGGCAGAAGGCTATCGGCAGTTGGGACGGAGGAGGAGTTGGCCTCCGAATTGGGTTGTGGCGATGTTGCCTCATTCGGTGGCGTGACCGGAACACTAGTGTCCTGTTCTGCACCTACTGCTGATGCTGCTACTGTTGCCGTGTCTGTGGTTATTGGTGTGATTGTTCGTGTTGTTTCATTACAATCAGTTATTGGGGGACTTGGATTTGGATTCTGATTCTGGTCACTGTCTGGATTAATGGCCTCGCTGCGATCAGCATTATCGCTGGGCTCACCATCCACAGGAGGGGAGGATGTGGCCACAGGACCCACTGCCTGATCATCATCTGCGTGGTTCTCTTGATCGTGATCCTGATCACTCTCAGTGTTATTAGTACTTGCTATAGCAGTTGATAATGCTGATGTTGTTGTTGTTGTCGATGATGATAATGGCATTATATTGGTATTATTAGCAATTACAGCGCTTGCGGTACTTTTGTTATTAATATTATTAATCATATTATTACTGGCTGTTGCTGTTGTAGTTGTTGTTGTTATGGCGCTACTTAATTGTAGTAGTTGTTGTTGTTGTAGTAGTTGTTGTTGATGTAGTTGTTGTTGTTGTTGTTGTGGTTGTTGTTGTTGTTGGGGATACTCACATGAGACTGGCACATAGGGCTGCATTAACTGCTGATAGGCGGTCGCACCGGGCTGATAAACTGGAATGCCAGACTTTTCGGCAGCTGGACGTTTGAACGGAACCATGCCAGAGAATTGCTTTTGGGTCCGAACGTGGCATTGAACGTGGGAAGAGACACAAGAAGAAATAAAGTATTAATTAGTTTAATTTTGATAATAGTTTTCCGCTTCTTTCCCGCTTAAAGACTACTGTTAACCATATACATTATATAAAATAACAATTGCTTACAAACGAGCTTGCTTTTTAGTTAATTTTGAGTTTGCTTTTTTTTGCGCTTTGCTTTCTTTTTTTTTCGGCCAATTTCTATTCGTTTTCTCATTTTTCTGGTTGAGAATTACCAAAAATCATACGAAATATCACAACAAAAGAATTATTCAAACTGAATTCAAACAGAAATCGAAAGGGAAATCTAAACTTAGGCGGAGTACTTTATAGTTGGCAACGAAATGGAATCGAAGGTGCGTGCAATTCGGTGGAAAAGTGGTATAAGCTTTGGCATTTAACATCTAGTGGTAGTGGATATATTTCTATGGGGTGTATTGGATATTGAATTTGTATTTTTGTGATTTTTATCCGATCAAATTTAATGTTTTATGAGTGTGTGCATAAAAGCTTTAGAAAGTTTTCACGTATTCCCCTTTGTTTGCTTGCCAAATTTGATTTGTTTCTTCGATTGATCAATTTAATATTTTATCGTGTCTCGTAATAAGCGTATTTATCGAGTTATCGATTGAATTCGTTTGATTTTAAATGCATGCGTTCCGGGCTTGGTTAGTAGCATGTCTGGATATGTAATCGCAAGTTATGGATATTCAGGCAGTTGTCTTTATGGTGTATATATAGTTTATATATAGTTGGCGGACTACGGTAGGTGGCGATTGTCATTCAGTTTGGAGTACTTACGAAGTTTTCATAGTAAAATGAACCAACCGTTTTAACATCCATCTTTTTTGGCATTTATCGATTGTTGTTGTTGAATATGCAGTTAGTGTATGATTTGTTGTTGATTGTTGATTGTTGTTGGGGTTATCATTGTTTGATTGATCGGGATTAGCACACACAGTACGCAGTTATTATTGATCGTTTTCGATTCGATTCAGAAAACAGTGAGTGGAGTAGTAGTAGAGGGTGGAGTTTGAAACGAACGCAAGAGTTTATGGAATCGAAGAGAGCAAATGAAGAGGAGAGAAGAACACAAATGAAATTAGTGGATATATCCTGGGCACAGTACAGAGTGGCATTATGGCAAATTATTCAGATACATATATACATAAACGGAGGGGGGTTACACAAGATATACACAAGATACTTAGTCCTAGCGTGTGTCTGTGTGGGTGATGTAATGTGATGTACGATGTACGGAAAACGGAGCGGGATAAACAAAGTCGGCTGCAAGGTGCGTGTTCAGCTAATTAACCAGGAAAAGCACTTAAACAATTAAGCTCGCGTAATGCAATCAGCGGCGGGAGGCAGAAGCGAAAGAAAGAAACTTATAGTTACCGCCAGGATACAGATACTGAGATACATAGTTACATAGCTACGGTTACAGCCTTGGCAATTATCGGTTAAATCATTTTAATTAACACCTGGCAGGGCCTGGGAATGTGCTCGCTCGTGTTGTGATTGCGATTTATCATATGCCACGTGTAATTGGTTAAACTCGCTCCTGCCGTTGCGAAAAGTGTGTGTGTGAGAAGTGTGCGAGTGTGCGAGGTGTGTGTGTGTGAGGAGTACGTGTGTGGGTGTGCTTTGATTAGTGTGGCTGTGCGAGTGTTTGCGCTTTTGATATATCGGATAATGACTTCATTTTGTAAATTAAATGCCGGGGGTTGCATTCCGGATAATAAACGTTAATTGATGGCACTTTGATGTGCATGCGACTGACTAACTGGATGGGCGGGCGGATGATTGAGTGATTGAGTGGGAGGTGAGTGAGTAAGTGAGTAAATGATTGACTGACTGAATAACAGACAAGGTGCTCCGCCCCGATGATGCTCTGTGGTTAGGTGAAAGTTGAAAGCATTTTCCTTTGAGAGTTGGGATTGTTCATAACTAAATTTAATTGTTGTGCGTTGGTGTAGCCAAAAGATGTTTCTTAAAAGTATTTTGCAATTCTTCAGAGGCACAGAAATAGCTAGGGAGTCGAAATCAAGGGAAAATGCGTCCATAAGTGTGCCACAATAATTTTAAACCTTACTTAACCTACAAAATTTGTTTGTTATTTATTAAATAGCATGCTGGTTAGCATTATTTCAACTGATAACTCTCCAGGTTTATTTTTTCGCCTATTTAAATTACACCGAAGTGCTTTTTAATGCAATCTCTACTTAAACTAGCAAATCCCTGTGGGGAATCTTTTCACCCGCCTAAAAGCATGCAACAAAAAATGCAAAACTGTTTTCAACAATCAACAAAAGCGTGTTATGTAGTAATTAACAGCTGTCAAATAACCAAAGGCAATTTAACGTAATTCAAACAAGTTAGAAAAAAAAACAAAATAAACAAAATTTAAAAAAAAAACAAAAAACGAAATTTAAAATTCGATTATCGAAAAACGGAAAGGAAATGAAAAAAAATACCAGTGGAAACATGTCGGTTGTGTCCGCCGCCCGCTTCTTGCCCACTTCCAGTGTGTGATGGCCCATGACAGCGGCGGCAGCGGCTGCAGCAGCGGCGGCGGCAGCGGCAGCGGCGTTGTTTGTGGTTGTTGTTGCTGTTGTCGATGTTGCTGCTGCGCCAGCGTTGCTGTTGTTGTTGATGTTGTTCAGCTGGTGTTGCAATTGTTGTTGTTGCTGGTGATGGTGTGCCGTAACAGGTGAGGTCTGTGTGTGTGTGGGTCGTGTTGTGTCGAGTGTATTTTGTTTGTCATAATTTTTTGATATTTTGTTGTGCAAAATATAAATTTAAAAAATATATAAATTAAACCAATAATTTTTAGGAAAACCATCATATTGTTTTTGGAATTTATCATAAGTTAGAATTTTAAATTTTAATCAAATGAAGAATTTAGAGGAAGATATAGAATTTTTGTGGAATGTAATGTAATTTTAATTTTAAATTAAAAAATATATATTTATAATTTTCCGATTCCAATCAAATATGAATTGTTAAAGGGAAAAAACCGACCGTTATAAATATGCAATAAATTATTAAAATATACAAGCATTTATATGAGGCGTTCATTAAATATTTAAGGGATTTCATTTTAAATTATTCAAGCGGCAGTGGTGTTGAAATATTTTTTTTTTATAAATTATTGTGTTCAATTTGCATTTTTATTAATTTTTTGTAAATATTTGTTTCAATTGTGTGATTTTGTTGTTGTTTTGTGTTCGTATATTGTGCATATGTGTGGGGTATAGAGTGGGTGTTTGTGTATGTCGATACCATCCATCGTAGAAGCAGTTACAAGTGTGTGTGTTTGTTGTGTGTGGTGTGTGTGTTGTTGTTGTTGTTGTTGTTGGCACAGGCGAACAGATGAAAAATACATAATAGTAGAAGAGTACGGAAGTGTTTTGATATCGATAAGTAAATAAATAGAAAAAATCAAATTGTACGTATATATAGAGATTATATTTGTAGAAAGACAGAGATAGAAAGAGAGAGAGAGAGAGTAAATATGGACAAATCAAGTAGAAATCAACGTAATCCAAATAAACACGATTTCCATTTGATATTGCAAGAGAAGAGCCTTAAATAAAAGTTAGAAAAATACCAGCTAAATGTTACGATTATTATTCGTTTTTAGTTTGTTTTTTTTTTTGAAAGAAGCATAAAATTATGTTAGTTATTCATTTCGTGTGAGTGGAAAGCCTTTGTTGGAGAATTGTTTTTCAAAAAGAAGAAGCTGGCGAAAGCTAGCAAAGTGTGAAAGCCTTGTTTTCTTTTCTTATAATTAAAATAACTTATGTATATTTTCGCTTATGAACTAACTTAGGAGTTTCTTTTTGTGGAATTTACAGACCTTTAAGTTGCCAGAAAAATCATTTGGTCCTAAATACTTTTTAATGTAAAAACTGATTTCTGAATCATTAAGATCGTTACAGTTAATGAATATTGAATAAAGTTGAAGAAATCCATTTCGAAAAAAATCTAAACTTTCGATAATTTCAAACGATTTCATGCCGATTACTATCGATATTCTTTCAACTCCACAAACAACTCAGACTTGATTCGCTTATTTGACTTGACACATTCGCATTCGAGGACTTTTCGGGAAACTGGGATATATAGTGTATATCGATATACCTACCGATGCATCGTTGCTGCTGTATATATTTTATTTTAATATATTTTATTTTACAAACTATAAACCACTCAAGACCAAACAAAATTGTATAGTTTCTGACCCACTTTCATTTCGTAGGCTTAAAAACCGAAACCATGTACAGCTTCAAATCCCCGCCAAAGTTGCGACCCCAATTTTCGTGGTCGTAAATTCTCGGGGCAGAGCTCAATGCTAATGCGTTTAACACCGCAATTGGGCGCTGCTTTTACCCCATTTTCTGTGAGACAACTGGCCCCATGTGCGCCTAATAACCAAGAACCACAAAATAAAGATAAACCAAAACATAACACGGGCAAAAAAAAGGAACATTCGGGGGCAGGTCACACGAAAGAGTGCACAAATTTGCATTTAAATGGGCGGCGGCGGCGAGGTGCAAAAAGGGGGTCATCTCTTTTTCGTTTCTCCTGGGGGATGGAGTTTTTCCAGCCTCTTTTTTTTCCTGGGCTAGTGTCACTGGCAATGAATGCTACAAATGGATTAATTCGCTTGGGCGCGACAACTTCGTGGGGTGTGCATATATGGCCGTGTGTGTCCTGGGGCATCGAGTCCATAAAAAACCCAGGCGGTCTGTGGAGTCTCTTTCTACGCCGGACAATTCATTGGCATGGAAATCTCTGCTTTTAGTTAATTTTCCGGTTCAAACGTTATCCGGCCCCGACTAATCCATGTCGTTCGTGTTCGTTTCGGTGTCCATGTCCGTGTCCGTATTCGCATCCGTGTCCCGTACAGGTTGACATTTACATTTTCGGTCAGTTCGGTGGAAAAAAAAGAGCAAAGAAAACGAAGCTAGGACTCCTGCCGTGTGTGCAACCCTCGCTTTTCACTTTTCCTCTGGGCTTTTTTCTTCCGGGAAGGACGAGATGCGGCTCCTGTCACGCTTACATGCCAGGATTATAGTTTTGTGGGGTCGTCTCTGGGTCCTTCATGCCGGCAGGTGGCATATTTGGCGGTCGACGGCCCTTTTTTCTCTCTTCTTTTCGACGGCTGACATATGGGAACGTTTTGATTTTCCCTCATTCTTTTTTTTCCATTTTTGCGGTAACCCAGAATGCCAAACAGCAATCATAATAAACAGAACTTAAACGCTTATCAAACAGGAACTCAGGGAAATTATATGGGGGGAAAATCAGACAGAAATTTATGCAAAGGCAAAGTTTGTGTATGTTTGGTCTGTTTTTGTGGTGTGTGTGGTTTCGGTTAGAGTCTGTCGATTACACAGTAGGTATATATTATATATAAAGATAACAAGGTATATAACTCGATTATAAGTTGGGTAAAATCAGCTAACATTATGCGGGGTTTATGGTGTTTACAACATGAGGAGATCCTTCAAGTCAGGGGGAGAAACAATCAAAGTGTAGAGATTTATCAGAAAAACTCTGCACTTTGCATGCGGGTCTTGTTTTATGTTATATACATACATGGGATATAGTCGAAATATAGTTAGGAGATATATATTATATTTAATAAATTGTAACAAGTCTACTTGATATATTCAAAGGAGAAGGAAATATATATGAAAGAATGAGCTATAACGTATTAAAAATCAAACAGCAGCTCTGCATCGGTTTATATCTTTGACTATGATATGATCAGGTGTCTTTGAAATATCTATAAAATTTTGCGGTCATATAAAATAAAGGACAAACTGGGTAGACAGGTGCAATAAGGTAAGCGTTTAATTCCCTTTTTTACCAGGGCTATAATCACATTAAACGAGCACCCATAAATACAATTATCAGCTGCTCTGGAGGGAGAGGGAGTTTGTGTGTGTTTTCGGGAGCGTATCAAAGGACATTTTCATACAATAATCACGTTTGTCGTGTGGCGCAAGGAGAAGGAGGAGGGGCGAGCCCCGATTGAATTACGCCTAAAATGCTGCAACAATTTTTCACTTTATGCGATATTATGCTGCAATTATGTGTGTCAGCTCCCCACCGCTCTGCCGCGTCTCTCCAGCTCGTTGCTGTTGTTGTTTGTTGCGTCAAATAAATTTCCAGCAGAAAGCAATTAAGTCGCGAATTAAGTACGGCGCATAGGACACGCAGGATACGGCGGCAGACACACACACAAGTACACACACAGGGACACTTCTCCGCTACGTACGGCCATATGTGCGCCGTGTGTCTGGCCGATTTTCCCGGCTTTTCCTCCGCATTTTCCCCACTCGAACGACCTGCGCTGCGTGCTCAAAGTTTTAACGCGTTGTAATAAATGTTAATTTTGGCCCAACGAAAATCAACATTTATGGCGTGTTTTATGTGAGCTTCAACATATTTTCCATGTTCCCGGATATTTTTCCCTCTTCTCTCTTCTTTTGGGATTATGGCCGCGGATGGGGAAAAAAAAAACGATTTGTTTGGTTTCCGTCTGGACGCTATACTTATAAAATATAATTATTTATTGATCTACAAACAAAATTAACATCTAAATGGCAGCGGGCGTTCGTCCAGCTTGATTGCCGAACATCTCATTTGCCTTGGACAAACATAATTAAGTTCAGCCAAATGAATTTTCAATTAGCCATAAAATTTTATTTGATGCTTCCACTGGATTTATTTCAATGACACCCGCAAAATAATATGTATATTTTAATGTTAAGCTTTTAAGCTCGAAGTGGGGCATATCCTGGCTAGTTTTAAATTAAGAGAAGGATAACAAATAATTTGTACTTAAAATAAAGAGATTTCCTAAAAGTATGAAATATATTTACTATTTTTAAAGTCGCTACTCTGGCTACTTCTATATAGTTATATTTTATATTTTATTTATAGTCTATAGCTACTTCCTCTAGTTTTAGTAATCGTAATCTCTTATTCGATCTGATTTTTATTTCTAAACTTCACAAGTGCATTATCCATAATGTGTCACATTACATCGGGCTGAATTATTTGGTTCATTGATTTGTATTTTGCTATATTTTTTATATTTTTCTATAATTTTGTTTTAGGGATGAGGACGAGCGGAAATCGCTTAAGCGTTCATTGCATAGCCACTGGCAATGTCATTGAATATGCGGCATAAATAAATAGCATAATTTGTGTTTTACAAATTTGTACGATTACATATTTTTGTTTTTGTTGTTGTTTTTTTCCGGCACTTAGGGGGAATAACAGTTATTTGTAAAGAGATTTCGTGTGTGTGTGTATGTGTGAGTGTTTGCATAAAGTTAATTAAATTGTTTGCATGCAGCATTAACTTCTAATTAAATTTGCTTTAAATCATTAAATCAATGGAGAGAGGATTTGAGAGTTTTTGGTTGAATTTAAAGCAAATTCAATTTATCTAGGGTTCGAACTAAGCGGGCTGGCAGGCCTAAGGCCATACTTGACTAGATATATACAGTATATATAAATACATATATAAGTATATATATTATGTTTATTTATTTGTGTGGCGTGTTAGTGCAGGAGTAAAATTCTGTGTTGTATTTCTCTGTTGAGGTTAAATTGGAGAACACAAAAACGATAAAATGCTAGGTGAGCGGTAGTTTCACGAACTGATTGGAGAGTTTTTTTGTTTTGAATAATTTAAGGAGCTTTTTGAATAACTGCAGACTTTTAAATAATTAGGTACTTTTAAGGTTCTTTAAGTTTATAAAAATTTTAAAATAATTATTTGGAGGCTCTTTAAGACCCTGGAGATTTTTAACTATGATTTAGGGAATCTTTAGGTGCCTAGATTTTAAAACACTTTTGAGGAGTGTCTAAATGTATGCAATATTATTTTTACAAAGGTTAACGTAAAATTTAATTACATTTGGTAATAAAATAGCTTAAAATGTTTAGGAATTATCATAATAACTTGATGAATTTATTTATTTTAACAGCCTAAGATATTAAAGCAAATTTCCCAAGGAAAACAATGAGATTTCTTTATATTTTGAAAGAGATATTGTTAATGAATAATTATAATGAATAATTATATAATACTTTGTATATATCACTTTTCTTAATCTCCATACATCAGTTCGTGAAAATGTGGCTATTTAGGCATAAACATCTTAAAAAAAAAACATAAATACTTTCGCTGGAAAATCAAGGGAAAATCAAACAGCAAGAAAAATCATAATCAAAGAGGCGCAGCACTCAAGGAACGAAAAATAAAACGAAATAAAAACCAAAGAGGGCAAAATTGAAAAACGAGAAGGTATCGAGAAAGTATAGAAAAATATATAGTATATAGCCATACCGCAGCTGCAGCAGCGACAGCGGTGGCGCGTGTTTGGGCCGCTTTTAATTGTGCCTGTAGGTGCAGGGGGGGATGGAAGTAGCGGCAGGGGTCGCGTGCGCACCTGCCCTTCACGGCGTCCATGCAAACCGTGATGGAGCCATCGTCGTGCCTGGCGACGCTCTCCTGCGGATGGGCAAACCGGCACTCCGACTCCGCCCGCTTGCAGGCGCCGCGCAGGAATTCGCGGCACACCTGGATTACAATCGCATCGCCAGGATTAACGCCAGAATTATCGCCAGGATCATCGCGATTCATCGATCATCACATCATTGGTATACATAAACCACACACACACGCACGCCGATCATCGGTGGATAGTCATTATCATACATCACATATATCGATATCGATATATCGATATGTTCGATTTTCATCATCATCGTTGGTTCGGTTGGGTGGATTTGCAGATTGTTGATTGGTTTTTCGGTTGAGCGTTGGCAGCGGATAGCAAAAGTGGCAGCAGTTGTGGTTCAGAGTGGTTTCAGTGGTGTTTTCGGTTTGGTTTTTGGTATCGGTTGGTTGGTGTGTGTGTGTGTGTTTAGGCGGAGAAGGTGTATGTGTTGAGTGTGTGTGTGTGTGGAGTGTGTTTTTTGGAAATAATGGAAGGATATTCAGTAACAAGTTCATTTCTTTTCTTTTTCACTATTTTTTTGTTTTGCTTTTTAGTTGTCATCAAAAGAAAAGTTAAGTATTTGCGCAAAAAATATATGTATATATATTTTCGATTCGTTTCCAAGTCAATTGAAGGCAAGTTTTGTTTGTAATTTTCTGGTTTAGTGGTTAGAGCCGATACAGTTGCATGTTAGGTGTTTTTTTTATACATGTTGCTGGTTGTACTTGCCTCTTGGAATTCGGTTTTATTTTGTTTGTTATTATTTTTGGTGTATTTTTTGCATCATGCCGATTAGTTTTCAATTTGCATTTGGTTTTTCTTTTTAGGGTTGGTGCACTTTTGAGTACGAGAAAACACAAGAGAAACACGTAGCACAAACATAACAAAAATGCAAGGATTATTCGAAATCAAGAGTAAACACAGGGACTTTTACAGGGAGCTCGGGGGTTGGACTGTTTGTTGAGCGAGTATATCGGTGTCTGAGCTAAATCGAGATAGATATATAGAGGGTACAAAAGATCTCTAAAGGGAAAACAGGAACTGAAAATCAAACTAACAAATCTATGGGTATCCTGGAATCTGCTAAGCTTTGACTTTACGTAACTCTAACTCAACTACAACTCTAGGGGATATTCTGGAGAATGGAATGAAACGGGAGCTTCCCTTGAACTAGAAATAAAACCTTTTCTATACGAAAAACTTTACGAAATGATACAAGAAATGTCAGTGCAAAGAATTGTTTAATTTTTCGATAATTTTCTGGGCTATTTACAGGACTTGAAAGCTTCAAAGGCTCCTTAAAAGCAGCTGCTAGGCAAAGCCGCTATATGGTGCGACCTTGATCGATCTCTACTAATTCGAATATATATATATATTATCAGATAAAAAACAAGAGAGAGAGAGAGAGCTTATAAAATCAGAGGAAATAAAGAGAACATCAAGATTGGGTTGCTGGTGAATTATTTCGGTTTCAATTTGGCGGTGTTAGACAAATACGAATGTGTGTCAAAAACGTTTTCAAATCAATTCTGGTTATATTTTGTTTTTCTTTTTTTTTTGGCGAATTTCAGCTCGATCTTTTTGGCAAACTCAAGAGAACTCAAAACTCTGTACAATTTTTTTTGTTGGTTTTCGTTTTTAGTTCGCAATACTTGTCAGACGTAGTTTAAGATTAATTCTAATTAGAAATATAAATACATAAAGACATGCCACGAAAGAAACATAAACGAACAAGAATTTCTTTCTTTTTGTTGAGGTTTTGTTGTAAACGAAATTAAATAAAGTAGAAACACAACGTAAGCGTAAATTAAATCGCAATAAATTGACTTCCATGGATACATAAATATATATATATAGAGATATACAGCCGCGAACGGGGGATAGGCATTGGCCCGGAACTCACCTCTAATCTGTCGGAACGTGGTATTTTCTGCTGGGCCACCTGCACTGTCTGGGGCACCACGGGTCCCAGCTGGGAGGCCACGGCCGTGGGATCGGGTCCCAGCAAGGTGGGCACCAGGTGACCCGTTGTGTAGTACGGACTGTACGAGTTGGCCGGAATGCCAGTCAGATAGGGATTTGTGGCCTGAAAAGAGGATTGGAAAGGTGAGAAATCAATGTAATGAGGAGGTAATTATAGAGGGTTGTGTTTTCATTTTCTGGTACAAACATTTATATAACCTTTCAGTAATATAAACCATGTCCTTCTGTAACCCACAGCTGCCTCATGATTTCCCTAACCAAAATCCCCTTTAAAAAATCTGTTTTATTTAAGGCCTAAACCCACTCCTGCAATTCCTGCCACTCCTGCTCCCCATCTAATGACTCGACACCCCATTTGAGGACTTCACACTGGCCCTTGGAGTGACCCTTTCGCTTTTTTGGCACAAATTATGCTTGGCACGCACTCGTAAACCCTTTGGGTTCTAATGAAAATTCATGCATTTTTCAACAATCAACATGGGGCGGCGTTCGTTTCGTTCGTTTCCCTTGCTTTTCCCTCTTAATGATGGCTGTCGTTTAGCTGCAAATCCACAAAAACCATGTCTCAAATTATTTGAGAATTAATTTTCGATTTGTTATAAACTCCCCCTTCTTGGGCATGAATAAAACATTCCTCTGCCACCTAGTCCTTGAATTCCTGGCTTCCTTTTTTCACTCTCTCTCTTCTCTGGGGGTTTGGTATTTGGGATATTCATGGTCGTGGAAGTTCCTCCTTCCTAACGCTTATAAATATTCATATTTTGTGGGGCAGGAATATTCAATTAAAGTATTAGAAAAGATTGCGATGAAACTTACCACGGCTGGCACTTGGCCCGATATGACCGGCTGGCCGGGCGCGATTCCCATCTGTTGCATCAGTGCATTCTTGAGGGCCAGATGATTGCGTCCATTTATCAATAACTGATCCTTCAGATGCTGTGGTGGATGAAAATATTTGCACGGCGGTTTATCACGATTACAGCGGCCCTGCAAGTAAAAAGAAAGCGAGCGGGAAAAATGTTTAGCAAATTGTTCAACTTCATAAATTGCCCGCAACTGACAGGCAGTGGGGCCGAGTGGGGGTGGCATGGGTTAAGAGCTCCTGAAGTGGGGGTTAAACGGCAGCTGGCCATAATTCAGTTTCGATTTGTGCGGCTGTATGGCAATTTAGTAAGTCAGGAAGTGCTTTTGTCGCACTAAATAAATTACTCGAAACGAATTTATGTTAATGTTTTTTCTATTCCTGGCCATGCGGGTGGTGCCAGGTTAATTAACACAAAATGTGGTGCTTAACCTTAATGTGGAGAATAAATAAAGCTCTGAAAGGTTATTTTGCTTTTAATACTTCAAAAATGAATCAAGTTAAACAACTAACTTCTTCAAAGGTTTTTTTATCATAACTTGGCTTAAACTCAACCGATTTCAGCCTGGTTTGGTTCTTTCTTCTCGGTTTTTCTAGGAGAACATTTCTGCATTCAAAACTCGATATATAATTTTTTGTCAATTTTTGACAATTTTGACGATGTGACCCCTTAAATTTTGTTGAAAAAAATGGATAAATTCTTGGCTTAAAAATCGCGAACTTCTTCAAGGTTTTTGGATCATAACTTGGCTTAAACTCAACCGATTTCAGCCTGGTTTGGTTTTTTCTTCTTGGTTTTTCTAGGAGAACTTTTCTGCATCCAAAACTCGATATCTAATTTTTTGTCAATTTTCGACAATTTTGACGATGTGACCCCTTAAATTTTGTTGAAAAAAATGGATAAATTCTTGGCTTAAAAATCACGAACTTCTTCAAGGTTTTTTGATCATAACTTGGCTTAAACTCAACCGATTTCAGCCTGGTTTGGTTTTTTCTTCTTGGTTTTTATAGGAGAACTTTTCTGCATTCAAAACTCGATACCTTTTTTTTTTTGTCAATTTTCGACAATTTTGACAACCCCTTAAATTTTATTGAAAAAATGGGTAAATTTTTGGTTTAAGAAGAATTGCAGAAAAATCACTATAAAATTTACCTCATAAAATCTTACTTAAAGTCTCATTGCTTCCTAGGGACACTTTAGTTTTCCTATAATGACGTCAAATGGAGTACAAACTATCGTGCTGTTTGCCAGTTAAATCTTCGCTAGCTTTCAAGTTGTTCTAATTGGAAGGGCTCCCTGTAATTTCTGTTATCCTTGGCATGACTCACTGCCCATAGAGTGCTCTGAATAACTCTATGTTCGTGCTGTCAACACATTTTCCCCAA
>VNJV01004440.1:0-24527 GCA_008042635.1 Drosophila nikananu | reverse complement strand
GCAGACGAGGTCTTCATCTTGTCCACACAGCGTTTTCCCGACACCAAGTAGACTTTCACATACGGAGCGGGCAGCATCTTGGACGCGGGTTTTTGCTGCGTAAATTTAACAAATTGTATATCAATAAACATAGATACTGCATCGGTATTTCATATCTAGTTTATGTATATATCTATATTCCGAAGACCGACACATCATTATATGCTTTGATATATCGTACTATCATTTTTGTGAAGAGTTTTTTATTTATATCAAATTTTTACTTTTAAAAATCGATAAAAAATACATTTTCCTTTTTTCTTTTCCAAAAATTTACTTTTTAAAGACCGATAGAAAATATATTTCCCTATTTTGTGTTTTGTATGTTTGCTAGTTTCGATTTATTTTTCAGTATGCCAAAGTTTCCCAATTTCCTATTTTACTTTACCTGCAACCCTCTAGCTCGGATGACCTCCACTTCCAGAAAGCCCTTCTGGTGGCACAGCGACAGCTGGATGTCCCCCAGCGAGGGAGCTCCCAGCACCTGGCGGCCCACGAGCTGGCCTGGCCCCAGGCCATCCACGAACTCATTGAGGGCTCCATCATTGCGTAACGAGGGGGAGAATCTACATTTTGGTGGAGTTGGGGTTTTGGGGTACGTTAAAGAAAGCACTTTAGTACAGCTTCTTTGGCAGAGTTTTTAGTATCATCTCTCATCTAAATATGGTTTAAATTAGATAACATAATGTACACAAAGAAAGGTTGTTTGTTTGTTGTTTTTTTTTTTTATAAAGATAGAACTCTTTATACACAGGGAGTTGTAGAAAGACAGTAAATGTTGTATAGTTTCAGTTGGTGGTTGCGACTGCAACAGGTGTGGTCTGAAATGGTTAAGTGTGTTTGGGTGAGAGGCGAAGGCCCTGGAGGTGAGTGTGGAAGTGATAGTGGCGATAGTGGTGGTGCAGAGGAGAGACAAGTGGAGTCACAGTTCGATGGTGGCATGCAAGTGTCTTGTTTGTTCCAAGGGGCAAAGGTGCAGAGAAGGAGTAGCTATATTTTATAGTATACGATCGAGGAGGTGCTTGGCTAAGCAGCTTCTAGCAGAACCCTAATTCTTCTACAGGTACAAAGGTACAGGTACAGGATCTGACTGATCAGGATCCCTGTTAAAGCTTTACTTCTTTTTTTTTAGTACTAGGCACTTTGAGTGCTTTCTTAGTCTAGTCTCTTTATATACACACATCGAGAGGTGAGGTTAAATTCTTATATACATATTTATATATGTATATAAATATATATACTATATATAGATATTGCTGGAAATCATAGGTGTAAAATGAGACTTAAAAAATTACAATTTGTACACATTACAAGACAGAAAAATACACAAACAAGTCGTAGAATCAAACGGAACTCAAGGAAAGGAAGGAAAAGTGGAAAACACTTAGAGAAAAAAGGTACGCAAATGCAGGCTCGCTTTCAGCGGTTTCAAGGCGCACGCACACAGACAACGATTAAAGACAGAGAGAGAGATAGTTGCAGGGTGAAATGGGCGGAAAGCGTTACTGATGGGATTGCCCCACAGATTACCATATACAAAAGCCAATGGATATATAGTTTAGTTTGAGTTTAGGGACAGTCGGAAGGTGAGAGAAGAGAGAGTCAGAGAGACAGAAACAGAGACAGAGACAGTGACAGAGGCAGGCAGAGACTTATGTAGTTATTCAGCCGGAAAAAGGTATACGTTGCTATGGCCGAGTGCCAGGCGGGTGCGATCTGGAGACTTACGATGAGCCCTCGGAGCTAGAGATCGAGTGAATGCTGCCGGCACTGTAACGCGTCACCGGAGGCATCAGCGGCACCTCCACCGACCGCTGGATGCTGCCCGCCGAGCCGCGCGACTGTCGCTGGTGGTATGGATGTGGTGGTGGTAGTGTGATATGGTGGTGACCAGCGGAGCTGGTCGAGCTGCCCGAGAACTGTGCCTGGTATTGCTCTTGTTCTGCCGGAGACAACAATACATATTTATACAGATGTGTGTGGGTGTGTGGGCGCGTATATACAGAAGGGTGGAGGGTTGATCTGGGCATAATCTGGGATACTCCAGAGATCGCGGAGCCTTAACTTATAGTTTCGAAGGTGTCTAAAAGTAGGATCTATAATGTGAACCAAATCTAGTGAGGCCTCCGTTTGGACACCCCATTTAAGGCAATGAAATCTCTAGAGTTTCTGGCTAAGGCCCAGTATCTTAATGAAGAATTTACATTTTAAGAAACTGGACCTAAAAGCAGAAGAATTGTGATTTGACGAAACTCAAAAACGACCATGAGCGGTGAGGTGAGATTACAACGCTGGATTCGGGTCTCTGGATGCGCGACGTTGGGCTCTTGGAAAATGCAAAACCTCAAAGAGCGAAAACCATTCTTTTGGGGTCCCCGAAGGAGCGACAAGATAGTGTAGAGTCGTAAACGGAAATATATATCTGGATACAAACTGAGGGGGAAATCATACCAGTAAACGAGAACAGAATAACCATAAGAGAACATAGATCATAGAGTACACACTATATGTATATATGTATATATTTATATATCAGCTAAGAAAATCATCAGAACTGGTGGCTTAACTGAAAATAACTATTGCAATATTTGAGCGTATTCACTAGAAACTCAACCCGTTTGGTTGTGTATTTAGGTTCTAGTATTCAAACGAGTGTTACATCGATGCTTGGCGGTGATATTTACTGCACTCCCTTCCGCTATATCGTGTGCAATGCAAATTTTGTAGCTGTTGCTGTCTTGGTTGGCCAATTTTCAGATGAGTCATTGGTTGGTTGTTATTAATGCTGCTGTTATTGGTAACTACATGTTGTTTGCACTTGTTGTTGTGAGCTATGTGTGTTGATTGTTGTAGTTGGAGTAGTTGTTGTAATTGTTGTTGAATGTCTGCTGACTTTCTGTGACAGAGCTCCCTGTGTATATACTTAGGTGTCCTAATCAATTGCGCAAAATATAATCGAACTCAAGTAGAAACTCGCGGGAGGCAGATGATAAACATTAGTTCGCTGACGGGGATCGAAGACCTCACAGGAAAGATTTCCCAGATTGGAGTTTGTCTTTTATTTAATTTTTTGTTTTGGGAAACTGCCCGACCGGGTGTGTTGATAGCTCCTTGATTACGCTTAGCTCTTACCGCTTACCGCCACAGAAACCATGGCTGAAGCCGAGGCTCTAGCTGAAGCTGGGGCTATGGCAAGATAAGTATTAACAAGAGGCTGCAATATAGATTGGTAGTTGCTGGTATGTCGAGTACGGGTGGTTACGAGTATATTAAAGTATAGGCTGGCTTAACTCAATGCATGCAAATCGAAATCGAACTGAACAGAACGCTAGGAATAAATGTTGTGTGGGTATTACAAATGGCATTAGCAATCGTACGGGTACGGGGTTTGGTTAGTAATAGTAAGTAGTAATGCTGCTACGAAAGTAAAATGCAATTGGGTGGGCTGTCGCACAGCCGAAAGCTTTCCCCATAGCCCGGCAATTTCCTGAAAAACTGCGGCAGGGCAAAGCTTTCGGAGTGCCCCGCTTCGTTTCGGGGAAGCCCCTTCCCAGAGGGGGCATTCCCCTAATAAGCCTAAAAATACGTATCGACTTTGGATTGTTTGTTGGTTTGGTTTGGTTTTTAGTTGGGTATTTCTGGATCTGTTTTTTTTTTATTTTTTTGCTGCGCCTGCGTTTTCAAGGTGGTCGAAAATAATAAATCAAGTAAACGAGGGGGCGGAAGGTTCGAATGCGGATACGGATACGGATACGGTTACGCTTACGGTTGCTGTTAGAGATTGGCATGCCTGCGAAGAGAGAGAGAGCATTGGCTGAAGCTTAGGCAAAAAAGCGCGCGCGAAAAGTCAGAGAGAGGATAGGGGTGAGAAGCTCTTACATCTAGGGAAAGTGGCTTATAATATCCTGTGTGCTGGGCGGGACTTGTTTTCGGGAGGGGGTTCTTCTGTTACCGGCACTGTTGGTGATTGCTGTTAAGGTTGCGGTTGTGGGCCGACTAATGTTTATCATCTCAATTGACAGCGACAGCCTGGCTGACTTAACTCATCTTTCAGATTTCTTTTTCAATTTTTACTTTCTCGAATTTTACTCCTTCAAAAGGCAACTCAAAACTCAAAAAGAAAGTCACAAAAAATGATAATCAACCGAAAATAACTGATAGCATAGCATAGAGAGCAGAGTAGAGTAGTAAGTAGAGTATAGAGTAGAGTAGAGTAGAGAGAGAGAAGATAGTTTTAGAGTACAGAAAGTTGGACTTGTGCGCACCTTTCCCCGCCGGCGCCATCGCCGAAAAACTGCTCGATGGCGTCCGCCTCCGAGGACGAGCCGCGGGACAGGCCGCCGCCGCCTCCGCCAGCACCGCCGGAACCACCGGCGGTGGCACTGGCACCACCGGCCCCGCTTAGCCCTCCGCCAACGCCAATACCGCCGGTGCGCAGCTCTCGCGTGATATCGCCGGGCAGCACTTCTTCGCTGCGATGCACCGTGAACGAGTTCTTACCCTTCTTTCCAAAGCCCATACGTCTTTTACGACCTTCGAGTATGGCATTTTACACAAAGTTTTAGTTTTCTTAGTATACTATATATTGGTTAGTTGGGTTAACTTGGCTATGGTTATGCTTATGGTTAAGAGTATGCAGATGAGGTTAGTAATTGGTAGGACAACGTAAAATTGAATGACTAAGCAATGAATATGAGAAGTAAATGGAAGATCAACCAAAGACAAGATGAATTGACTCCCCGGCCCGGAGCCGGGGAAAGCCTACGGATGCTACGTATAAAGGATGTCTCAACTGACTGATTGACTGGTTGACGACTGATCAACACAAGGCAACGGAACGAGAACGTTAAACAAGCGCAAACAGAGAACGGAGCAAAACGCCTACCTGTGGCCGACAGCTGCGATGTGGAGTTGGACTTCTTTCCCATTCCGCTGCCGCCCTTGGGCGATCGTTCCTGGTCCTTGGCGCCGCCCTTCTTACGGTCCGTCGCGGTGTCCGAGAGGCTGCCATCTGTTCCGGAATATTTATTGTCAATGTTTTATTTTTAATTCGTACATATTTTAGCTTATGTTATTTTTAAATGAGATTGGTTAATAAGACTCTTAAGACTTGCTTTATAAAATACCCCATTGCTTCTTAAATTTCTTACATGATATGATATTATTACTAAAATAAGATAGTGCTTTACTATAACTTCTATTCCTGAAGGTAACTTATAGCTACAATTTGCTTGGAATGCTCAGCACTATACCTTTACCCACAGTGCATATCAGAGAAAAATCTTAAAGCATTTGAATTCTACTGTTATTCCAATATCCCAATAGTATTTTCAACAGACTATTCTATATAAGGAAGCCTGCATTTATGTTTTATTATTCCTTTGAAAGACCAAGATAACTGAGAAGTTTGCCATGCCATGCAATTCAGTACTCACCGACTTTCTCTTCGCCCTCGGCTCCACCTCCGTCCGTTGACTTGGCACCGCCCGTCTCATCGGCGCCGTTCTTGTCCTTGTCGTACTCGCTAAAGTCATCGTCCAGCATGGCATCGATGGCATCCCAGTCGATGACGTCCAGCGGAGCATCCGGGTCCGCATTCGCATCGGCAGTTGCGTTCGTTGTTGCGTTTGGTTCGTTCGTGTTATTTGTTGTTGTTGTTGTTGGATTTGTGGCAGTTTTTGTAGCATTTGTTGTTTCGGTTGTTGCAATTGTCGTTGTCGCCGCATTCGTTGCATTCGACGATGTTGTTGTTGTTGTTGTTAATGTTGTTGTTGTAGTTGTGATAAGATTTGTGCATGTATTTTGTGGTGGGGGTTGTTGGTGTGTGGCGTCAAGCGTCAGGTTGTTAACGTCATTGTTGTTGGTGTTAATGTTTTGTTGGTGTGGTGTTGGTGTAGTTGTTGTTGTTGTTGCATTTGTTGATGATGGGACACGTTTGTTATTGTTGTTGATTTGGTTGGGTGATCCATGATGTTGTTGTTGTTGTAGTTGTTGTTGTGGAGGTGGTTGTTGTTGGGGATTTGCAAAAGAGGAAGAAGAAGCATTATTAGCATTAGTACCACCGACGACAAGATGCCCAGCAGCGGCAGCAGATGTGGCACCACCGCTCCCACTACTAGATTTCGTCAGCTGCTCCGATGCCATCATCGATCCGCTGTTGGCGGCGGTGCCTTCTTTCCCTTTTAGCCTAGCTGATTGTTGTAGTTGTTGGTTGTGACTTTGGCTAACACTAACACTACTCGCTTGGCTATTGTTTTGGTTGGTGTAGTGGTTGCTATTGTGTGTACTGGTCGTGTTGTGTGCACCACCGCTACCCATTCCGTTGCCGTGCTCCACTCCCGCCGCTCCCGCGTCCAGTCCCGATCCGCCCTCCATGGGCGAGAAGTTGTGCGCATTTTGGGCACTGGGCGGATGTGGGAGATTCCGGCGACGCTTCAGGTACGGCGCCGCCGGTCCATATAGTTTCTGCTGGCTGGTGCGCTGCAAGTCCAGCGACATGTGGTGTCTGGCATCCGCCAATCCTCGCTGACGATGCGCCCCACGGAATAGGGACGGCGCCACCCCACGTCTCGTCCAGCCTACATCTGAGTCATACATTATGGTTACGATCTTGTCATCCGTTACCAGGAAGTGGGAATGACTGAGTGGATTGTTGGCGTCCACGTTGGCGCCCATGTACGACTGGCGGATATTCGTCTCCGATCCGTAGCGACGCGACATCGCCGACGTGGGAGAGTGAGCGTAGGAGCTTGGGTGCGGATAGGGGTAGTCCGCGGACGAGGGCACCACCTCGTCCTCATACCGAATGCGGCGGCGACCCCAGCTCTTCGTGTGCAGATCGTCGTAGTCCAGGGAGCGCGATTGACCCTCGTGGAAGAGCCGCCTGCGCTCCATTTTCGGTTTCTTCAGGATTGAAGTGGGCTGCGCCTTGGCCTCTGAGATGGGAACGGCGGACACCAAGGCATCTTCGCTCAGCTGTCGGGACAGACGCAGCACCGACTGTGTGGGTGGCGGTGGCGGCGTCGCCATCTGCCCCCTGGCCCTCCGATGGGCATTGGGCGTGGGCGTGTGCACATGGTAGGTGGGCACCACGCCCAGATTCATCTGCGGTCCCGTCAGCCCGCCCAAGAAGTGCTGGTCCACGCACTCGCCGCACATGGCGGGATCCGTGGAGGGCGGCTCACCGCTGGCACCGACATAGGGATAGCCCATGGGCTGGTGCTGGGGGTGGGGATGCGCGTCCGCCAGGCAGCAGGGATCCGGGCAGGCGCCAATCGCCAGACCAGCGGTGGCCAGGTGCAGGGCATGATGCGTGGATAGGACCACCGGCTGACTCCCGTTCTGGCAGTGACTGCAGCTCTTGTCCAGGTGGTCGCGCACATAGCCCACTAGCGAGCTGGGCGAGGCTGTTACCCCGGAGGTGACATGGTCGTGGGCGTGGACGCCCGAGGGCGAGGAGCTGCGGAAGAGATTCGTGATGGGCGTGGTAATGCGCTTGAATTGCTCAAAGCTCGGCAGCAGCGGCAGCGGATAGGCGGCGGTGGCTTGTACGTTCGGTTTCTGTCCGTTGGGCCGTCGTGGTGGAAACATGTCGATGTCGATGGCGAATGGCGGTGGTGGCAAATGGGGCGAGTAGTAGGCGGAGTGAGGATGCAGATGCGCATGGGGATCGAGTGGATCGAGTGGCGCCAGCGTCTCCTCGGCCACGGTGCCGGGTTCCACGAAGAACTGCTCCACCAGCTGGCCGCTGTTGGCATCAGTCACCAGCACCTGATGCGGGGCCATGCCCATTCCCAAGCCGCCGGCGGAGATAGGCGGTGAATCAGCAGCCGCCAGGGCGGCCAACTGCTGCAGTTGCTCCAGCTGTTCCAGCAGTACCATCTGCTGGGCACCACCAGACGGCAGATAGTCGCAGTCGTCCACCTCGATGGTGTTGGCCCTGCCGGGCTCTGAATGATGCAGTCGCAGTCCGGTGATCGGTTCTGCTGCGGCGCCGCTGAGGAAGCTGTTGCGAACGCCAAAGAGATTGCGCCAGTTGCGGGGGAAGCTAACGGTTATTGCGGCAACGGTAACGGGTGGGAACGGTCGGTAACGGTGGTGTGAGAGCAGTGGTTGGGGGTGGTTCGTGGTTTGAGCACATTTCGGTTTTAAGGCATGCAGTGTTGGGAAATGGTATAAAACGCAACGCCATTCCCAGTGAGACAGCGCTCGGCGTGTGGTGAGTTTTGAGAGTGGGGGGTGTGTGGGGTTCGATGGCAGGGTGGTGGGTTGTTGTTGAACAATCGACGGGGAGAACGAACAGCGTCCGAGGTCAAACGTTCGGTTCGAGGTGAGTGGTGGTCACCAATGCGAGTCGAGTATGTGTGGAGTGTTTGTTGGTGTGTTTTGTGGTGTTTTGCGACATGTTGTTGAGTTTTGTGGTGAAGCGTGTGGTGAGCACAGCACGCGAGAGAAGCATTCAAACACAAACACAAATAGAGTTCACGCGGCGAGTTGTTCGAGTTGTTGATTGTTGTTGAGGATTTCATAGAGATTTTAGTTTATCGGTGGTTGGTTTGGCAAACGCAAAAAAGTAAATGCAGAAAAGAAACTTTATGTTTTCGCTGTCGTTTTTCGCTAGTTTCAGTGTGCGAGTCTAGAGTTGGTGTTTTTAGCGTGTTTATGTGTAAGTCACAGAGAGAGTGGGGCGGTAAGCGCGCCGATACTGATTCAGATTCAGTTTCAGTTTCCGATTGTTCTCAAATTTTAATACCGAGACATGGGGACTTTGAGAGATTTTGGGAGCCTAATTCAGGGGAATTTCGGATTTTGTTTAAAGCTACTACTCGGAAGAAGTAAGTGTGGCGAGAGCGAAATTTCAGCGCAATTTTGGCAGCGTTGCTTGGCTTGCTTTGCTTGGCTTGATGGGCCCTTTCTCATCGCTCCTGGCTGCTCCAGAGGGCTCTCCTCAGCCCGTCAGCCACTTACCTGAGTCCGCGCGAGGTGCGCGGCCGCTCCGACTGCGTGGAGAAGGCGCTGGAGGTCACGCTGACCACCGACTCCATGTCCGAGTCACCGAACTCGCCCATGAAGTCCTTGTCCGGGGACAGCGAGTGACGCGGTCGCATTCGGGCGTCCATCGAGTGCAGATCGCTGTCGGAGAGTCCAGTGTAGTGCCGCTCCCAGCCGCCCATGCCGGTGCTGCGGTATGTGGCCTGGTGGTGCGGCTGCCGTGTGCGATGGCGCCCGAAGCGACCGCCGGAGGCCAGTCGCTCATCAAAGTCCTGTCCAAGGCGGTCCCGCAGCATGGCGCTTCGCGAGGTTTGCGGCACCTGTTGGTGGGTTGCAGAAAGCGCATTAGTTGACTCTTAAGATGGTTTTTCAGGAGATTTCTAGGCATATTTCACGTGTGAATGAATTTGGCGTGTTTACTTATAATTTTAGGAAGCCTTGCAAATCGATTCTTACTTTTAGATTCAATTCGTAAAGAGCTAAAGGGCTACGATCTTAGGGAATATATTATGGAAATATAGTTTAAATTGTAATTTAGCTAGCTGTTTTACTTTAATTATAAATACTGAACTGGTAATTCAAATTAAAGTGTGCTTTAGTTCAGTTAGTAGAAGCAACTAAAATTACGCCCTAATGCAAAGGTTGGAATACCAAAAACCCTGTTGGAAAGTGTATGGCGCTTTCTGAATCTCCTTCCCAGTTCACACTCATGCTCTGATCCAGTTGGGTTACCTGTGGCAGTTGCCTCTTCTTGGGCGAGCCCGTGGGCGTGGCTGTTGCCGAACGCGACTGGAATCTCTGCTGCTGCGAGGCAGCCGACGCCGCCGAGGTGGCACCACCCGGACCCTGGTAGGCCGATGGAACTGGAAGCACTGGATAGTCTATGTAGCGGTCGTCTGGCGGCGAGAGGGATCCCCGTCGGGGACTGGTGCTCCTGTAACCGTAGCCCGAACCGCCGGAGGGCACTCCGCCCACTCCTCCTCCTCCGCCGCTGCTGCTGGTGTGATAACCGTCGCTGGGTGCCGCCGAGTGGCTTCGCTGGCTGAGGCTCATGCCACCGGGGCCGATGGCAGAGCCGACACCATTACCGCCTCCGCGACGATAATAGCCGGTGGCAGAGGCCTGTGTGGGTGCAGAGGTTGGTGGCATGGAAAGTAGAGTGTGGTTTAGTGGTGCGCCCTTAACGACCAGGACCAGGGGTTCCGACGATCACTCGGTTCGGAGCTTATCAACTAGGCATGTGAGTGGCAGTGGTTTCTGGGTCAGGCATAAAAGTGTGCTGGGTCAGGTGTGTGTGTGTCATGGAGTGTCTTGTGTATTTCGGTTAACTGTACTGCAACTTCTACTGGAACATTGATACGATAAGTTCATATATATATATGGTAATAAGTAGGTAGAGAGCAAGAGATAGAGAGCCATAAAAATTGGATACGAGTAAATTTTCGAAACGAAATCAATCAAAATACATTTAGGGCCGCTGGCGACCCTTAAGATTATTAGTGGGTTAATGGTTAGTTAGGTTAAGTAAAAGATTAGCATTAAACTCGGAACTGAAAGTGCAGTAAGTTGGCAGTGGATTTTGTCTAACTAGACTAGGCAATAACTGTGGGTCTACGAATGGTCAAGAGATGTTTGGACTGAGGCTGAGGATGTAGCCCATAAACTGGTTCAGTTTTGGATCTACTACTTGGTGGACAAGGAGAATTTTTGGCTCCCAGTAATGTTTTAAAACTTGAATGCGTAAGTTGAGTGGCTTTTTGGATATAGAAGGGAGATCCAAAGATAGATTTCAATATGTTCTAAAACAAATTACAATGATATTGTTAAAAGATTATCTTCTTAATGAAGCACTTTTATGGATTGAATCCTGCTCCGAAGGTGCCCCCTCTGCTGATACCCCCACTTATTAGTGTTTCCGTTGCCGGTGTCTGTACTGTACTGTTCTGTTTGTTTCGCCTGCTTTTTTTGTTGGCCATTTTGTGGGGTGGTTCGTTAATTTAGCGTGGGTGCAAACCTGATTGTGGTAACTTTGTCCAATGCCAGATACAGTGCGGTAGTCGCGGGCCACCATCCCGGCCACCCGCTTGCGGCCCTGGGGCGACATGTCACGTCGGGACCGACGCTCGTTTAGATCGAGCTGGATCGTCGTGTTTCGGGTTGGGATTTGGGGCGGGGGTCATTCATGGGGTGGGTGGAGAATGTTTCGGTGAGAGGCAAAGATCAAGAGAAAAGAAGGAGTAGACAATAGAGAAATTTACATCATGATCAATATGAATGGAGAGAGAGAGAGAGACGGAGTCTGGAGCACAGTGTGTTTCGGGGTGTGGCAATGTGCGGGCTATCGGATATTGCGCTTGGTTACTGGCCCCTACATTGTGTTTGTGTGGGTTCTCTGCTGGTGTTTGTATCTCGGGGTCTGTGTTCGGTTAACTCAACGCACATCAAGGACACGCAACGCTACACACTTAAAGATACGAGGTGAAGGCACAGCGAAAGCAGCGGGATGGGCAGTACAATGTGATCGGTGGTAGGATGGATGGGCAAAAGCATTTATCTACGAGGGCATGCAAAGCGGCTTAAAGGTGCTCTTGAATGGCGGGTCGATCGTGAAAGAGAGAGATAGTTTGCTTATAAGAAGAGATACAGAGATTTCCTTGGACAGTATGTGTTCTCATGTTTAAGTATACACGGATTCTTAGCTTAAAACATTCTGCTTATTCGACTTAGACTAGAGTAACCTCCATCTTAAAGGCAATAGTAATAGTTATCGTTAGCTGAAAAGACGCGGCCAAGTCTCGCTTGGTTTTTTCTCGGGGTTTTAGTACAGTTTCAGATAGTAGTAGAGCAACAGTTTAGATTTCGAAGAGAGAGTATAAGATATGAAGGAAGAGAGAGAAAAATTTAACACACGCACAACCAAACAACGACACCAATTAGTTGAATAAAAGTTTCAAACGAACTGAAAAGGACATCATGAAAACGAAATACTTTGTACAATTTGCTGCTGGGAGGTGTCATGTCATGTTTTGGCCCTCTGATTCCGTCCCCGACCATGAACCAGTTTGTGTTAATAGTGTCGATGTGTATCTGAATCTGTGGCTGTGGCTGTGGCTGTGTTTGTGCCCGTTTCATGTGGCATGCGAACCAAGAGAACTATGAACTGTTAACTGACAGGAACAGGAACTGGAACCGCAATGGAGTCCGAGTCCCTTGACGGAGCATGTGGCAGGGCTTTGTGTGTTCGCTATTCTTATTGTTCGCATTCGTAGTGCTGATGATGGCCAACGGGTTTTCTGGCTGATGCTGATGCAGATGCAGATGCTGATGCTTATGCTGATGTTGATGCTGTGCCTTATGCTGCACTTGGCATGTGATATGTGAGTTAAAGTTTGAAATAAGCACGCACACACATGTAGAGGGAGAGATAACAAAATAAAAAAAAGGCCAAGCTATCACACAATTCAAGACCCCTTCGACACCACGATGTCCCATATACGCTTGCTGGGTTACATCTGAATTTTTTTTTTAAAGTACATACACTTGCTGGATTATATCTGTATAGCTTTCAGAAGTTTCACTGACCATCGAGGGTTGGTTTGTTTCATTCAACACGAAAAAAACTATTGGCTAAAGGAATGTTAATGATAATTACCACCTTGATTTTTTCTTGCATTCTGTTTGAAATGCATAATAGAAATTAAGAAAAATTATGAATACCACTTCGTTCAATACTAAGAAAAAGACCATGATCTTTGTTTTAAAAATATACAATTTTGACTTGATTCTAATCAGTGTACCCGTCGAGATAATGCTGAGAAATTGGCTATAGCTATTTCTATATCTACAAAAGTCCTGCACGAAAGGCAAGCGAACCTCTTTTCAGTAGAGACTTTGGAAAGAGATTCTAGATATTGATGTTCATGGGCATTGCTCCCCAAGCAAGAGTATATGGAAAATGTTTGTATTTTTTGCTTCATCACATGAAAACAGCACCGAATGCCTTCTGGCTCCTGCACAAGTGTGTGTGTGTGTGAGAGCTTTTTTTTTGACGACGGCGGAAATGTGGGAAGGGCTGAGTGCCACTGGAAGTGGCAAGCTGCGATTGAGGACCTATGTATGTGGAGGCATGGCTGTGAGTGTGAGAGTGTCTGGTGTCCTCACTCTGGTTGCTGTCAGTTGTTCTTGTTATTGTTGTTAAGGTTCTTCCTCCCTTTTTTTCTTCGTGTGTATTATATATGTACATATGAAATAATAAATTAAATTCAATTCTTTTTCTCGTCTTTTCTTGTTGTTATTTTTCTTTTTTTTTTTTTGCTGCTACCCTTCTGTGTGTGTCTCTCAGTGTAATGTTGTTGTACTGCTTGTTGTTGCTGTTAGAGCTGTTGTTCTTGTGGTTGTTGTTGTTGTTGTTGTTGCTGTTACCTCTAGCAGGGGCGGGGGGCTGGCAGAGCTGCCCATCGACGAGATGCTGGCCCCGGGCGTCATTCCATCGATGTCGCAGTCGGACGTTGTGTCCGAGTCGCTCAGACGCGACATGGTGCTCGGCGGTGATAAATGATCTGTCGGTGTCAGTATCAGGCCGTCCACATCGCTGCCCTCGTCACGTAACTGTTTTCGTTGTTGTTGTTGTTGTCATAAATTTTTGGCGTTGCAATGTGGTTGTTGTTGGTTGTTGATTTTGTTGTATGGATAACGCACATGTTTTTGTTGTCGTTGTTGGTAATGGTGGGTGGTGGGGTTTTTTGATGGTGATGTGTGTTATTGTGGTTGTTGGCGGGTGCACGACAAAAACCAACGGAAAAAAAGGAAACAGATAATGACAATGCCGGGAGTTAATAATTTTGTTCAAATCGGGCAGCGGCTGCGGGTTGGGTGGAGGGTTTCGGTTAGAGGACATTACCAGGTCAGTTCTGGCCTTCACTTTCACGCTTTCAGGCTTTACGGTTAATAATTTAATATTTTTAAAACTTTTTCGAACTAGTTGCAAAAGTGAAAACCCGAACCTTCACATCGAGCTTAACATGGGACTAAAAAAAACAGAAAAAATATACATAAATAAACCATAACATTTTCCATTTGTCTTTAGCCAGTTTTTGTGTTAAGTTTTTCGCTCGCCAAAACATCATTCGTGGAACCGTGGAACCGAAACTCTTGGGGTTTCCCTTTTGGGGTTTTTGTTAAGCGTTTACCAACACCTATTTTTGACAGCCAGGAAACGGAAACGAACGAACGCAAAATGGAAACCAAAGGAACGAACTGAAAGAGCCCGGCCCACACATACGAGATAGGAGGTGTCCTGGTGGGGCTGCAGCTGATACCACTCGGCCTCGTCGTCCAGGATGTGATGTGCCAGATCGATGACCACCTCGCCGATGAAGTCGTTGGCCCCATAGCGAACATAATCCCACAGCGTTACCTGGAAACGTGATTATTAGATTGATCTGAAGGCCAGCGGTTGCCATAAAAGTCTCACCTCAAGCAGACGACCATTGAGATCACAGCGCCTCAGACCCGAGTAGAGGAAGGTCTGACCCCATCGGGGTTCGCAGGTGGTGCCCACCGTCTTCGTTCGCCGCTTTGACTTGTGGCTTCGGTCGGGCAGAAGGAACACCTGAAAAGTAATCGAAAATTCAATTTATTTTGGAGTTCTTTCTAACCATTGTTATTTCGAGATTCTGTTTGGCGTTGCGCATCTTATTCACTATTAATTGTTTATGAGTAAACTCACTTTTGCGTAGGGATTGCGGCCAGCTCCGCTCTGGCGCAGGGAGAGGCCGGTGGCACAGACCAGGGTCACGATCAGCTGCAGCGTGTTCTGGTCGTAGCCAAGCTTAAGCTGCAGCCTCCCTTCGATTGGTATCGGCTGTGTGGTTGTCCCAGAGCCACTGCCCATGCCGACGCCCACCCCGTGGCCATGGAGGTGAGCGGCTGGCGATCCCTGGTGCTGTAGCGGATGCTGGTGCGGATGGCAATGATGGTGATGGTGGCCCGCCGTCGTGGCGCCGTGCAGACCGCCCGAGGCGGAGCCGGAAGCGTGGACGGATCCGTGGGCGGAGTTGGAGGCGTGGGCGCTGCTGGTGCTGCTGCCGCTGCCACTACCGCTGCTGCTGTGGCTGTGGCTGCTGTGACTTGGTCCCAGGCGCTGCGTCGGCCCGACGCCGCCACGTTGCCGGAGTCCGCCGCCCGCTCCCGATGCCGATCCGGTGTGGATGTCCGGTGAGCCGGGCGAGGTGATCAGCACGCTTGGTTTGTCCCGATGGATTTCGATGGCCTCGACCGCGGGTGCTGTTTCAAGGGAGAGGCGGGAAGATTTGGTTAAGATCACGGGACAGTGTTGGTGAACCAAGTGAGTTGGAGTAGCAGTTAGCTTGGGTTAGTGTGTTGGTGGTATAATCGTTGATGAAACTAGAAACACAGTTTATATACTGTCACTATACTCCTTCCAATAACAGGAGTCTCTGTTACTATAAAAAGTTGTTAACAATTCAATTTTCTTATGAATACCCTTTTTTTTAATGCAACTAAGATATTTAAGAAGGCTTGCCTCTTGCCTGTTTTAATTTGTTTTATTAAGTTTTCTCAAGTTTCATGGATTAAGAGAATTAAATGAGATTAAATGACATGATGTTTACACATGCAATTGACTAAAAGTGACTTAGACAATCTCCATCTAGGTAAGAAGCCCCCTTAAAAATTCCCTATGTGTCCTTTGACAAACCGATTCAAGACCTACAGGTGACATTCAGTTACACACACTCGCACACACAACCAGTCACCGCTTTCCCACACTCAAGTATATTTGCTATTGTGTACCTTTGCGCTGCAGATATCGTCCACCACTGCTGACCACCGCACTTCCGGCCATGCTGCTGGCCAGCCCGCTGTGCGGGAAGTTGGCTGAGGAGCGGCGCGGCGGAGCACTGCCGGCGGACCCACCGGAAGCGGAACAGGCGCTGCTGGGACTGACGTTGCTGCTGCTACCGCCGCTACCGCCACCGCTGCCAATAGGCCGGCTTACAATCAGTTCCACCTGGGCGTCCAGGCGACTCTCGTCGATGATATCGTACACCTCGTCGGCACTCTTGTTGTGCAGCCCGCGGCCATTCCACTCGATGATCTCGTCGCCTGATGGATGTTCGTTTAATGAGTGGGTGAGCGGCATGATCGTGAGCAGAGATCGGAGAACGGAGCAAGAGAGAAGAGATAGAGAGAGAAAAGTCAGAGTGAGATGGGATGGAGAATGCTGAATGTGGGATGGACGTTACCTGGTCGAATACGGCCCTCGAGATCGGCCACCGATCCGCGCTTCACCTTCTCCACGACGGCCCCGCATGGACCTCCGCCCGATCCGCCGCCCGATCCAAGGAGGGGCTGACCGCCGTTGACCTTTAAGCCTAATATATCCTCCCCATCATAGTATTTACGCAATATCATGTGCCCGATCAGGCGAGTATTGTCCGCGGATGTTTGCCAATTCACCGGGTTCTGTATGCATCGATCGGTTTACGATGGTTGTGGGTGTGGGATGGTGGTTTATTGGTTGTGATTTTCGATATATTTTAGGTGGGATTGGTGGTTTACAGTTTACGGTTCGGATTGCGGATGATCGTGCATAGATTTTGGTTGTTGGATGTGGTGGTGTCGGCGGGGAGCCATCGTATGCGGGAAGTAGAATTGTTTTTAGTTAGCAATTTGCACCGCTCACAGGCCTTAGGCATAGAAAACTTACGTCCTAGGTTAAACTTACAATTAGAGTTGTTAAACGGAAAAGAGGTATATGTATAACAGCAGAAAGTAACGATTTGTACACTTGTTCACATTCAGTTTTGTTTGTTTGTTTGTTTGTTTTCTTACGAGCTATAGAAACATGTTCTACTCAATTACGGATAGTTGGCATAACGCATAGGTATAGATACACAGTTGCTGTTTCGTTTCGGGGGTTTCCTACGGTTTTGAGAACACACACGTTTCAAGAGAGCTCCCTCGGGTGGAGGGGTATGGAACAGTATCAAGTATTGAATGCTGAAAACGGTGTTGGCAAACGACATGTAGAAGTAGAAGACATGCAAGGACGTGCTTAAACGGGGCTTTGCTGGTGGTCGGGAGAAGGGGCTTCATGCAGGCACAACACTTAGAGGTTTGCAAAAGGTCTGGTTACTGATTACTGGGGCATGCAAAATTTGTTCTTTGTGGGTTTCGAATTTGCTCTGGGTTTCGGTGGGTTGGTTCGTATGCTGAAATTGTCAAGATGTTGTCGTAATAGCTGGAAGTCGGTTGCGAGCTGGGAGTGATAACCAAAAACGATATTGTTGCTTGAACATGGTCTGGGTTGTGGCTTGGGCTTTGGACATGACAAGAACAACAAACACAGAGGAGGTTGGGGTATCTCCCTGGGGATTCTTGCTTTCTTTTTCGGGGAATTCTCCACACAGACAAACGGAAAGTGGGGTCCAGAGGGGGAGAAAGAGACACAGAGAGAGACAGAGAGAGAGAGAGACTCTACACAGACACAATGCATTCTGGCCCATCTGTAGCCCTGTGTGTACCTTGGGCCCATCTCCGCGGTTTGAGTCCTCGCTGCTGGTAAACGTGCTGCTCGTATCGATGCCCGAGTCCTTGGTGGCCGAGTCCTGGCTGCCCTGCCGCTCGGCCTCCCAGCGCGTCCAGTCAGCTCCGCCGGCCTCGAGGCCACTGCCGCTCTTGCCACTGCTCAGTATGGTGGCTGCTCCCACATCGACCGCCGTCGAGGGCAGGATTCCGGTCACGGGGGGCAGCGAGCCCGCCGCCAGCATGGAAGCCTCTTCATCGTGGGCATCGAATCGCACCGTTTTCTTTATTCTGCGCTCGGTGAAGCGCCGCGAGTCCTGGGCCGCCGACGAGGAGGAGCTGGTGGCCGGCTCATCCCAATAGGCTGCTTCCGTGGAGCTGACGGAGCTGCTACCGCCGTTACCGCCACGCGTGGCGCCCAGCAGTCCGCGATTGCCGCTCCGCGCCGCCTGACCTTGGGCCTCCATTTGGGCCGCCGTTGCCATGGATCCGCGATCGTAGCCCGATCCCGGCCCAATCACGATCTGCGGCTTCGACTGGGGGTAGTAACTGCTGCTAGTGGTGCTGCTGCTGCTGCTGCCGCCGCCGCCGGCGGCTGCCAAGGGCGGGGCACGTCGGTAGGCGCCAGCAGCACCACCTGCCGCACCTGCTCCCGGTCCGGGTCCTGGTCCCAGTGCCAGTCCTGGGCCGCCGCCACCTCCTCCACCGGAAAACTGCCGGTCGTGGTTGCTGCGATTCAGCGAGTTGCGCTGCTGGACGTCCAGGCGAGCGGTTCGCGTCAGAGGATACTGCTCCAGGCGCTCGCGGTGCTGCAGCTGCAGCTCGTAGCGGTCCCTCTGATCCGCCGAGGAGTACAGCCGCTGGGTGGCGTGCGACAGGTGGCGGAAGTCAGCGGACCCGCCGCCGCTGCCGCCGCTGACGCTGAGCAGGTCCCGCTCGTTGAGGCTCCGCTGCTGGCGCCACGGATCCAGAGAGGTGCGCACCTGGAGGCGCCCGCCTGTAGGGGTGGTAGATGGTGATTGGGTGTGGCTATAAACACTACTACGGGTTTGTTTGCTCTGCGGGATTTGGGGTCGGGTTTCAGGGGTCTCTGGGGTTTTTTCTCTTCGAGGGGAACTTCGAGAGACTGCGCCGCTTGCCTGCCATAGTTTGTTGTCCTTTTCAGATGTTTCAACAAATGCTCACAAACATAATGGTAATCGATGGTAATCGGTTGAGAAAGCAAAAGTTCAAAGCAAATAAATACGTATGAGAGAAGACTTATTGGTGGGGATCCGGGTCTGATTCAGCCCTGCTAGTTTCGATCTTGTTGTGGCAGATGCATACATGGTGCCGTCATGGTTTTTCGAAAATTTCTAAAGTATTTAAATTAAGCAAGTAAATGTTGTTGCTACAGTTTTCTGGATGCAAGTGCATTGGTTTTAGAATACCAATTTGTGTGATTCGGGTACTCTGATTGACTGGATAAATATCTAGCTAACTCTGTACTTAAGTAAATGAAGCTAATGCTTAAGGCTAAAGGGTGTAATGTATATTTATTGTTTTAAAGTTTAATTTGTATTGTTTTCTGATCAATGTAAATAGCTGAAGGGAGTATTTACTTTATAGTTATTTAATTCTTTGCCAATTTTAAATAAGTTAATATTAAATTGAGGATCATTCGCAGCAAGCTAAGCCATAGAGAACTTTTCTTTTGCTGTAACCAAGACCGTAAGCTCGGAAACAATTATGCGGAATAGAATTTAAGTCGGATACATTTGAATTTTAATAATTTAATACCGAAAAAGTAGAACAAATTTTCGAAAAATCTGCGACTTTGCCGTGCTTTTGTCACAACTGCATGAGTAAGTTAATGATTAATACGAGTATAGTAAGTAGACCTACGACTAGAGCTACGAGTGCCCACCATTGCTGGTACTAAGAGTGCCAGGTCCGCAAAGATGCGTATAAGGGTTTCCGGTATCGGTTATCGGTAATCGGTTATCGGTTATCGGGAGTTTAGAGAGAGATACGAGGCATGGCAATACTTATCTGTTGTGTGGCTAAAAGTTGCAAGAACATTAAGTTACAGGCTAAGACTTTTCGGGGGCATCCCCTGGGGGCGGTGACCCCTGGGGACAGTGTACACTGTTGAATGTCCTGAATATGCTAGGGCGTGTGTGTGTGTGTTATGTGAGTGTGTGAATTCTGGTTTGAAGTAAGGAGGAAACGGGAAACAGCGTTACGATATCCATGCAAATTATTCACCAAGTTTTCTTGTTTTTCAAAATTTCTTTTTGTTTTCGTTCACATTTACAGGTAGGTAGGTGGTAGGTTGGGTATATAAAAAAGTAGAAGATACATAAAAAAGACTAAAAAGTAACGAATACATAGGACAAAGTGTTCGAAAATCCGTCAAGTGACGACAACGAGTGTTCACAGCCAGAAAATAGAGAGAGTGTGTGTTTTTAGGTGGATTGGAAAAATCAAGTAATGATCGAAGAAGTTGCAGTATCTGAAGCAAAGAAAGACGGACTGACCAGCTTAATGGCTATTAGAAAACTGGCTAGAAGAAAACACTAGGGGGAAAAAGAGGGGCGAGTGTGAGTGTGTGTGTGTGGAGGAGAAAGGGTGAGTGGGGGGACAGTGCTCGAACAAAGAAAACAAAGTCAACAACTAAGGATTTCGCACATTCCTTGCTTGCGCTCGTGACGTGGAAACTCATAAGGAAACAATAACATCGAAGAGACACACACACATTCAAATTAATTCGCATTAAATGCCTTTGGGGCCTGGATTGAATCTTTTCGCTTACATTTGCATGAATCTGTAGATCGCCGGGCGAGAGAACCGATTGGACACCTTGAACGCCGCCAAAATTACCTGCTACTCGATGTTTATACATATATATTTTTTGTTTCATTTAAGTTGTACATTATATATTTTTATATTTTTTGTTTTTTGTTTTGGTTTTGGCATAATGGTTTTTGTGGCGGGCAAGTTGGTTGGAGTTTCATATTTTTTGGGGGCAGACCAGAGAGAGAAAGAGTGGAGAAAAATATATAAAAATAACATTTCAAAAGGTGAGCTTGGAGTGGTTAATGTGATTAAGACTAAGACATAACTAGCTTACCGAGTTAGCTTAGGAATAGCTTAAGATAATCTATTTCAAAATACTTAAGGGTATTGAGTTAAGCAAGCAAATATTTGATATAGAGCAGGAGGCTCCCCTAGCAATTACTTATTTACCAAGCCCCCAAAGTACTACCGTGTACCAGCACTAAATATTTCGGTTTTCGAGGGATCTATGATGCTTAAAAGCGGCTAAAAGCGTTCCAAACTTGCAATACTGATACATTTGCACTCGATCAAATTTGCAGCTTAGTTGTGCCCTTGAAAGTAGGCAATGAAAATGGTTGTAAACGCATTTAAAACAAAAGCACACCCGCTCACACACACACACCCTACTCACTCAGACAATCGCCTTGGGTGCGAAGCAGAACTAGTTTACACCCACACACATATATTCTCTCTCTCTCTCTCACACACTTGCCTGTGTGTTTGTGGGCCATACCCCTGGCATACTTTCATTTGACTTTGGTCACGATACAAAACGTTTATTGTGCGCATAATGGCCGACAGCAGCAGCAGAAACAACAACGGCGACGGCAAACAAAACAAAAACAAGTAAAATAAAAATAAAAATAAAAATGTTAAAAAAAAGAATAAAAAAATTACATAAAGACAGCAGCGACAACCTAAGCGATAACAATGTAAACAAAGGAAGGCACGAAAGTAAAACAAAGCAAAAGTAAAGTAAATTATTTGAGAAAACCACACGCACAATCTGCAAATGGGGTTGGGTTTTAGGTTTTATGGGATGTGTGTGTGGGGGGGATGGGCCAAAAGGGGGGCAAGTGAGAGGCGCACAAGACCAAGAAAAGAAAGCAAAAATCAATAATGTACACAAAAACACGGTCATTTCTGTCCCTTGGCGACCTTTCTTATAGTTGTTATTGTTGCTGCTTGCCATTTTATTGTTGCTTTTGTTGTTGTTGTTGGTGTTGCTTCATGTGAAAAGGCTGAGCACAATCATCGCATTGTGCAACACACAAAGAAAACGAAAAATCAAACAAATTTTACAACCATGCACAGGGAAAATCAATTCTGAAGATTATCGTATAAAGATGTAAAGTAAGGGGAGGGTATACCAGTTTATACTTTAGTTTTACTTTGATTTATAAAGATAAAACATTTTAATATTTATTTTGAATTGATTAAATTCCTAATTAGTTATCGCAAATAAGGCAATTAAACTCACTGAAAACGTATCTAAAATAATAGGCTAGATGTGTTTAATAGTTGTCTAAAATTAAAAATTTATTACTTTCATTCATTGACGATTCATTGGCCCACAGGCCAATCTTGAATCTAATTGTGTCAATTTATTTATTTCATATAATAAAGAATGCATTGGATAATTATGAATTGTTTATTATTTAAATCAATAATGTATTGTCATAGCCCTATAATAAAAACATAAGCAAATATTTCAATGCAAATTTCACTTCTCAAAGCAAATAAGTTTATTTGAAGTGTAAAAATTGTCCTGTTTATTTTATAACTGAAACTTAAGTATACATTCACTCTTTTTGTTTTCAAATCTGATAAATTTTTTTATTTATTTTTGTAGATTTATAAATCGGAAGCAAAACAAAAGCTCCATTCAAACAAAAACAAAATCTGATCAAACTGCAACAACTGGAAACAGCAAGGACTCAAAGACAAGATGTCGATTTTGTGTGATCCTGAATTATTCGTGTCTCAGTGTGAATGCGTGTGTTGGTGTTTGAGTGTGAGCCGCTGCTTCCTGTTTTTATGTTTTTGGCCATAAATTCAAGCCAGTTCGGTTGACAGGCATCGGGAGGGACAGAAGGATTTGGAATGGGCGTTGGGCTGGCAAAAGGACACTAAAATCATCATCATTATTGGCACAGAGAGAGTGGAAGAGCCAGAAAGAGAGAAGAAAGGGAGAGGGATATGGGAGAAACGGGAGAGGCTGCCGTAGCTTGTTCTATTTTTAAACCAACGCTCACACACACACCGACAGACGCAGGCGCATAAATAGCACACAAATGGCCGCAAACAGGCACACAAATGGCCGCAAACAGGCACCCGCACGCACACTCGCACACTCAAGAGAGCATAAGCGGCCCACACACCACACACACTCACGCACTTTGCTGCGTGGGCCAGCCGCAATGTTCGCATTAATGTCACTCATACGCACAGTTGCACATGCAAACAAACAAGGCGCCCCGCCACGCACAACATCAACGTCAACTGGCGTTGGTCAACGATTTAATTAAATTTAACCCAGTCCCCACAGATCCTCCAGTTGGTGGTCGCATTTTAAAATAGCCAAACACCCGGATGGCCTGGCATACGTCCTGTGGCACGCACACGCATAGCACAGACTCACGCACTCGCACAAGCAGGTGTGCGGTCTATATTTACTTATTCACAGCCTGGTAGCCCATATGCGACACATTTCGCGTTGATGTTGTGGTTGCCATTTCACTTAGCACACCCCCTATTGATTTTCTGTGTGTGTTTAATCGAAAATGTAATTCATTTCACAAATTTGTTGCCTACGTCCGGGCGGCTAATCGCGGGGGATTTCTCTCCGGGGTGGACACAGACATACACACAAATATTGCGGCCAAAACACCGAAGCTTGAAACATGTAACTAACACCAAGAGCTGTCTAAATTGCATTGCATTTTGGCTAAATGACATGGAATTCGAATGAAGTTTGAAAGTCTGTGGGAACCTGCCTAAGTAGCCTTTCTTTTGTGCTTAAATTAGGTTTATTAAATTTGAATCTTACGCATTGTTTTTGAAAATTAAAATTGCAACATAAAAGTGTCTTCAGATTCTTTTCAAATAAATTAAGAGGCCTACTAAATGTGCTCCATACGTTAAGAACGTTGAGATAAAATACATTATTAAACTATGAATAATATGATATCAATACCAAAAGAAATTTTAAAATTAGTTCGTATTATTCCAAACTTCTAATTGGATTATTTAATGCCAGCAAGAGTTAACTGAAAATTATAAATTACTTCATTGAAAAAACAATTTTTATTTGAACGTTTCCAAGGGAAAACTACAAAAATTGTTGGCTGCTAACCAAAACTTGAAATTTTTTGTTACTTTTGGGATTGATTGTTTCTGCACGCTTTGCATTTTTTTCTCTCGATTTTTATTTGGCACTTGCCAGACCCTTTTTGTATGCCATGAGCATTTCTGTATGGTGGCAGCTAATCTATTTGCATTTTGCATTTAAATATTTCAAATTTCGGCTGTCTAAGCATTTTGTTTCTGCGATTTTTGATGTTGTTCGTGAAAGTGGGTGTGTGTTGGTTGGTTTTGTTTTTGTTGTGGCTGTTGTGGGTGCAATATAAGCGTCACTAACTCCACACTAACTCCAACTGACACTCACCTTATACTCGGCTTTTATTCAGTGAATTTTGTTAATTTTATCTTTTACTTTTGTTTGCTTTTGATTTAAATTTCATTTGTTTTTCGATTTTTAGTTCACTTCTTTTGGGTTATTGTTGTTGAATTCCGGCTTAGACCGTTTGCCTAATTTGCTGTACAAATTGGAGGGCATGTTAGCCACACCGGAGCACCAGCACCTCACCTCCCACCTCCCACCTAACCACCCCGGTTCGGAGATTGCGTGGCAGTACAGTAAACAAATCGAGCGTTTTCCTTCAACCTGCTCTACACAATAACAACAACAAAAAAAACGAAGGCAAAATGGCAAAGCAAAAAAAATAAAACAATAATATTAAGTTGCTGCTGCTGCCTCGGCTTTTCCTTTCCGCAGAGAGTGAGGTGAGGGTGTGGGTGCTCCGTCCTCCTCCGTGTGGGAGGTGGGTTCGGGGTCGTCGTCGGTGGTT
>VNJV01004430.1:0-35361 GCA_008042635.1 Drosophila nikananu | reverse complement strand
TGTTGATGAATTCATCAACATTTTGTTGATGAATTTTTGGTATAAATGTTGATGAATTTTTGGTATAAAATGTTGATGAAAATGTGATTAAAAGTTGATGAATTTGTGTTGATGACAAGAGCGGACATCCCATACAAAAATTAATCAACGTTTGTATGGGCTTGTCATCAACTTTTCATCAACACACCCCCATGTGTGTCGATAAAATGTTGATGAAAAGTTGATGACAGGTACTGCAGGGTACTTGGTAATACAATTTATTCTAACCTTTAAGAGTTGACATCTACTAGAGCAAAACGGTTTCAGGACTGGTGTTCAGTAGGCCCAAATGAATGAAGTTAGGGTACTTTGCTCTCTAAACGCTTAAACACTTGCTTTTTATGTGGCTGTGTAATTTGTTGTTTTATTGTTGGTACATGCCACGAATCGCTAATGGGACTCCCATTTCGCAGGGCTTTGACAAGCTACAAATAAACAAAAGCGAAAAAGAGCGCAAAAATGGAAACCTGGCAGCAATTAACATTGACATCTGACGGGCACGCGATAAAAGTTATCGGTGACTGGCGAATCGAGGGGGCGGGGCAGACCAAACAAATTTGATTGCCCAAATGATGCGTGAAATTGGCAGAAAATATAAAAGGCAATTGAACTTGAAAAAAGTGGCAGCTTTCCATTGAGTATTAAGAAACACACAACTCGAAATCACTCTCACTTTTTGTCGGAAATCTAGCTGAGCTAGCTGTCCCTTTCGGATGTTAACTGCTTTGCTTGTGCAACAACAAAAGAAACACCAAAACAGCTGAGCGTCACTAACACATTTGCACATTTCTGTGCTCACACGCATGTTTGCAGGGGATTGTCTGCTTAAGCCAAATGCACTGAGGTAGCCGTAACTTACCGCTTATTATAGTTTGCACATTGGGTTGATAACGAGTTCACGAAACCTTATTCACGTTCTTAAAATGGATCGAACCAATTTTTATCCACCTTTAATTCATTCACTATTTTAATTCTAATTCATTTTTTTAACAATTGAACGAGGAAGAAGAAGTTGTTGATACTAGTGACATCGATGTTTTCGACATCAAGGTTTTTCTTGGCGATGTTTTCCGATGTTTTTCGATGTTTTTCGATGTTTTTGTTGATATTGATGAAAAGCTATGCATCGATGTTTGACGAAACATCGGTTGCCTATTGCCTTAAGAAGTTAAGATTGTCAGTTAGGATATAGATGAGCAAATTTTAAAAATTAAAAGGCAATGAAAACAAAAAAATTTATATATTTTAAGTTTTTGTTCCTTTTTATAATCTCTCACTCAATGAAAAGGAAAATACTTCTGTGAAAGCATTATTGATATATTATTTTAAGTTTTTGTGCCTATAAATAAAATATATATAATATATATATAAATAAAAATATATTATTTTAAAACATATGTATATTTCGCTATTTTCAGCTTTTTTTAAAATTGCAATCATTTTAAAATTTTGTATCTATCATCGGCCCCCTAGGCGGATACGCGATGGCAATTTCGAACCCGGCCACCCAAGCGTATAAGCAACGGCCAGCTATGTCACGATCAAAGCAAAAAAAAGATCATAAGTGAGTGCGAGTGAGATATGAGATTGAGTGAGTGCAGTTCACCATTCTGTTAAGAATTCTCGGCCACTCTCATGTTAATTTTCCTAGTGATGCTGAAAACATCGATGTTTTCCTTAGCGATGTTTTTGTTGAAGCCGATGTTAAGCGATGCATCGATGGAGATGTCACATTTTAGGTCCTGTTAATCAATACACCGATTACTAAGTATCGATAAGCCCCTTATACCATATGTATCAATGGACTTCTTATTTAAACCATGTGGCAACATTGGCCTACAGACGAAGAAGAAGAGCAACAAAAAACAGGAAAAATTCCAATGTTTATGAGATAATTCAATTAGGAGCGAAAAATGCTATAATCGGAAAGGAGCGGAACTATACCACACTGAAGCTTATATAGCCAGCACAGAGTTCCATCCGCATCGCACCCCAACCAGTTTCCTGGCCGACGGACGAACGAATGGCCAACAGGAACATGCGTAACACCACGAAAGTGGAGGCTCTAATCGAGAGCTGCCGCAGCGAGGGCAAATGGCAGCGCGTCATCGAGTTGACGGACGAGCTGAAGACGGGCTCGCCGCACAACGGTGAGTAGCCGGCAACGAGTTAAAAGATCTCTGAAGCGTTTAGTTGAAATATATAAACATTTCTACCTTTCGTGGTGCAGAATGTCTGGCCAACTTTCTGGTGGGTGAAGCCCGGTTGGAGAACTACTTGGAGGAGAACGCGCTGGTGGCCGCTGATGCAACATTCGGGCGGGCCAGGTCTGGCTTGGGCGAGGCCCGGCGCTACCTTAACTTGGCATTGGGCGAAAGCGGCCAGAAGGCTGGCATTGCTCTGGATGCCTATCTGCTGCTGGCCAAGCTGTGCTTCGCCTGCGGTGAGTATGAGCAGAGCCTGGACAACTTTGTCAAGGCGGAGCTGAATACGCTGGCCGAAAAGGAGCTGACCCTGTAAGCTATTTAGCCACGGATACAAGGATGAGTAAATTCTAAAGTCTGAACCATTTGTAATTGTGCTCACAGGCGAAGCCTCAAGATCCTGGCCGAGTCGTATGCCATCAAGGGACTGTGTCTGGAGCAGCAGACATCGTCGAAGCCGTCGTCCAAGTTTAAGAAGGCAGAAAAGGATACCGAAATGGTGACGTGATATTCTCGCTAAGTTTTTTAACTTTGCCATAACTCTTTGCTTTTCTCAGATAAGTTGCTTCGAGCGCGCCTCTGATCTGGGCTTGCTGTACCTGCAGGAATACGACATCGTAAGTGGCAACAGCTCATCCAACAACTCAACGGCCGGTTCCACGCTTAACGTCAACGCCTCTAGTGTCCAGCCGTCCAGCAGCAGTTTTGCTATTAGCAGCACCATACCGGCTAGCGGTCCTAGCGGCTTGGAGGTAAACCGCCGGATGGGTGCCATCCTCGAGACGGCACTGCAGCGGGCGCCCATTGTCCTGATTAAGACCGAAAAGCTACAGGAAGCCGTCGAGCGGTATCGCATTATGCTGAACGCTATTGAGACGCGGGCCACCCAATCTTTGCGTCTTACGCTCGCCCGCCAGCTTGCCGAAGTTTTGCTAAGGGGAGTGTCTGGTACGATTTATGCCCCACCCTTCGCCGGGAAGTCCGGTGGCGGAACGTTGCGCGGAGGATCCTCGAAGAAGCTGTGGAAGCCTCGCAAGTACGCAGCCCGCCAACAATTTAATCCGCGCAATCAGCAGGAGGAGGTCATTCTACTGTTGCTCATAGCCGAGGCTCTAGCTGTCAGGGATACCGTTTTGTCACAGAGTCCGGAGTTCAAGCAGGCTCGCCAGCACGCCATGGGCAATGTGACGGCCGTCTACGATCTCCTCACCTTGGCAACCGTGCGCTGGGGGCTCGTCCAACTGCTGAACGAGTCCTTTGAGAAGGCGCTGAAGTTCAGCTTCGGAGAGCAGCACGTTTGGCGCCAATACGGGCTGAGCCTGATGGCCGCCGAGAAGCACTCGCACGCCTTGAGAGTCCTGCAGGAGTCCATGAAGCTGACCCCGAGCGACCCGCTGCCCTGCTTGTTAGCCTCTCGCCTCTGCTACGAGAGCCTGGAGACGGTCAAGCAGGGCCTAGACTACGCCAACCAGGCCCTCAAGCGGGAGGTAAAAGGTGAGTGGGCCTCAAATCTTCTGTAATCTCTGTTAACATTTGAAACCTCGCCTGTCTAGGTCTTCGGCCATCTCGTAGCCAGCTCTTTGTGGGCATCGGACATCAGCAACTGGCAATTCAGTCGAATCTGAAAAGCGAGCGCGATGCTTGCCACAAGCTGGCCCTAGAGGCTCTTGAGCGGGCCGTGCAGCAGGACGGAAACGACCATCTGGCCGAGTACTATCTGTCGCTACAGTATGCACTTCTGGGACAGCTGACGGAAGCTCTGGCTCACATCCGCTTTGCCCTGGCGCTGCGAATGGAGCACGCGCCATGCCTGCACTTGTTCGCCTTGCTACTGACCGCGTCCAGGCGTCCGCGAGAGGCCTTGGGTGTGGTGGATGATGCGTTGTACGAGTTCCCAGACAACCTACAGCTGCTGCACGTCAAGGCGCACTTGCAGCTTCATTTAGAGGATGCTGAAACGGCGCTAGCCACGGTTCAGCATATGTTGGCCGTGTGGCGGGACGTGTACGAGGCGCAGTTGATGGGTGAGGAGGAAAAGCATTCCGACACCAAGAGCGGCGTTCATCTGGCCCACTCCTCGCAGATGTCCGACAAGGATTCAAGTAAGGCTCTCTGTCCCCCTGGCTCCCAGACCTCCTGGCTCCCAGCCACCTCCTGCCACCCGCATCTCTGACTTATCAAATTCTTTCTATCTCTCTCTAATAATGTGTATGTTTTATGTGTATATACACTCGTCTATCCCAACTTCTGCGGAATGTGTGTGTATTGTACATAACATAAATGATTGTAAGTTTGCCAAGGGCAGAATAACCCGTTGGTTTTAATCCATTTTGATCCAGAATGCATGCGAATAGAACTGGATTGACACAGCTTGCCATTCGTTACTTAATAGTACCGAACTATCTGCTAATTGCATGTTTGCTTTGGTTACTTATTATTTTCAATTCGCTCTTCGTGCAGCTGTGGATTTAAAAATTCACTTAATTAAAAAATATATACTTAATTTGACACTTTTGGATTCCTTTTTAAATTTATAGCTATTTTTTTGGCATTCCAGAATACTTGTTTTGTGTATTTAAATCCTGGATATCTTGTAATCATGAAGCTAAAATTTGTAAATATTTCGCGCTTGCTGCATTTTTCATTCTCCTTTTGTAATATTTTATAAAATTCCCCTTAAGCTGTCTTGCTTGGATTAGCTTTAATCCCTCTCCTTTATTGCTATTCGTTGTTTGGTTCTCTTGTGCTCATTTATTATGGTTCTTATTATTAATTTTATTGATAAAACTCTCTTGACCCTTGAAGATTCGGTGTATGCTGCTTCCTTGGCAGCAGTTTCGCGGGTCGAGCAAGCTTTGAGCGAGGCGGCCAGCTCACTAAGCTCATTCACCCAGCGTCCTGGACCACGAAGACCTTGGATGCTCCAAATTGAGGTGAGATTCTAGTTTCACTGGTGAATTTAGGATATTATATCGTTTTTTTTCAGATCTGGCTTCTTTTGGCTGATGTCTATATGCGTATCGATCAGCCCAATGAGGCACTCAACTGCATACACGAAGCTTCCCAAATCTATCCGCTCTCGCATCAGATTATGTTCATGGTAAGTTGTGTAATGTAAATTAATGTAAAAATCAGTTTCCGGATGCATCCTTTATTTATGTGTCCTTTGCAGCGCGGCCAGATACATGTCTACTTGGAGCAATGGCTAGACGCCAAGCAATGCTTCCTTAATGCTGTCGCCGCTAATCCCAATCACATTGAGGCATTGAGGGCACTTGGCGAGACGCATTTGATCTTGGGAGAGCCCCGTCTGGCTGAGAAAATGTTAAAGGATGCAGCCAAGTTGGATCCCAGTTGTCCAAAAATTTGGTAAGCTAAAAAGTAACTTGATTTTTGATTTCTATCTAACAGCACCTGGACTCATTCAATAGGTTTGCGTTGGGAAAGGTGATGGAGATACTGAGTGATTTCCATGCATCGGCCGACTGCTTTGCCACATCTCTGCAGCTGGAGCCGTCGTGTCCGGTGCTTCCGTTTACCTCGATACCGTTGGTTTTTGAATAGAAGGCTCTCGAACTCTTCCCCTTCTTGGTCCGATTGTAGCCAGATATTCAACCTCAACTAACCTCACACAGTGAACGCAATATTACTTATTATACATTAAACTCTCCACGTATACCATGTTATTGTCGTAACTTTTGTTATTATTATTTGTTGTGCAGTTGCAGTATTAGAATAACTCGCGGGTATTGTAAATTATTAGCTAGAAATGTTCAAGTTGAATGTATATACATAGAACCAGCAAATAGCAGAAATGTAGATCTTCCCCAAGCGTCCCAAAAAGGAAAAACAACCTTTTCAAATGTAAAGAATTTGTGTTTTTATTATATTCCTCCGTCAAGTGTTATTTATTGGCTAATGAATTAATTGGTATATATATATAGATATACTTCTCTATGTAAAAGTATTTAAATATATATTAATAAAATAAATTTACCCCCAACAATGAGTATTTATAATTAATATTGATAAGATTTAAAAAGCATGAAAAGGTGCTTAAAAGTAGCTACAAAATGTACCATTGACTGACTAAGTAGGGAAGGATTCGTGTCCTTATTGTGTTTGTTTTTCTTTTTTTTGGCTGCCTACCACTTTTCCGAGACCTTTCACTTTCTGTATCTAATTGACGGCGCTAATTTCCGCATTCCCCGTGCTTAAGGCCAAAATGCAGACAGAAATACCTTCGGCTAAACCTCTAAAACTGCCAAGGGGTTGATTAGGGCTCGGTCGCCGTGAGCTGGGGGCGTTGCCAAGGACAACAACCGTATGACCAATCAATGAAAAAATAAACAAGCCAGTCGGAAATATCGCTGCAGGACGCAGGCCACACGTTGCATGGCGTTGGAATTTGGGTTGATTACGTCCTGGCATCAAAATAAATCCCGGATAACAATCCACTTTGGATGCCAGTTTAGAGTTTGACCCCGTTGGACTTGGTCCGCTCCGCCAGCCGTTAATGCAGGGCGAATACCAGTAGTACCGAAAACAACACCATGACACCTAAGCGAAAGCGCCGCGGTCGCAGCGAGTCACGGGCCAGGAGCAAAGCCAATGGCCAGTCGAAAGCCGAGCACCTGCAGCTGCTGGAGGAGCTCGAGTTGGCGGACAGTTGCTGTGAAATCTGCCACTGCGACTGCTACAGCTCCCACAGTAGCAGTTCGGTGAGCGGGCGAGCGGGCATTCAGCGGGAGGAGAGTCTGAAGGAGCTGTTGCAGCTGGACAAGGATATCCAGGCCCTTGAGCAGCTACAGAGCCGCGAGAGTGCCAAGGTGAGGAGGAGCAGCAGTAGTCGTCAGCGCCAGAGAAGTGCTTCCCGGTCGCCCACGGAGAGGAAGTCTGGTCAGAGCAGACGGGGATCGGCTGACTGCCTAAAAAGGGATTCCTCCTCTGGCAGAACTAGGCGGTCGAAGAGCGCGGGCAGCCACAGAAGCGAGTCCAGGGAGAAGGCGCAGCCCCAGAAAGTGGAGACCAAGCCTAAGGCCCGTCAACGGCGCGGTGCCCAAAGGGATTGCACAATGCTCAAAGTAAGTACGAAAACGAAAGTGGGGTCCGGTAATATTAATTAAACAAATTAAATTAAGGACTTAAAGATTTTAGCTTGTTTAGTTATTATTAGTTAGTATTGTAAACTCTATTTGATAAATTGCGCCGATTTAAGATTTTCTTAGATAAAAATTACGTTTTTTAGCTGTAATTTAAAATGAGAATTTAAAAACACTTACCAAAATTTGGTTTGAATTTATTTATAAAAGAAGTATTAAAAAGTTATATGTATGTTTATCTTCATTTGTTTTTTTTTAGCTAGGTAAGGTTTTTATGAGTGCGAGTAAAAAATAATAAGTTCACTAGACTTTTGGTTATTTTAACTAATTTTTGTTAAATTATTCAATTTAACTCTTTAGCTAATTTTGGTTAAGTGGTTCGATTTAGTAATTTCTGTTCAGTTGTTTACAAATTGTTCATTTCTGCGTTTTTATTTAATTTTTCTTAGTTACTCATTTTAGCTATCTGTTAACTTTGTATATTTTGGGTAATTTGTCAAATTTGTCTCTAATTTTTTTTAAAATCTTTTTTAGTTGTTTAATTTTGATTTTATTCTCAATTTTGTAAATTTTGTCTAAATTTAGTTCATTTGTTGAATGTTGCCCAGAGGTTCATTTTAGTACACTGTTCATTTGGTTCATTTTTGTTCAATTATTTAATAACGCCCTCTTTAAATTTTTTCGCTTTCTTGTTTATTTTTGTTGGATTTTTTAATTTTTAAGTTTTGTTTAGTTATTAAATTTTGCTTAGTTGCTCATTTTAGCTCATTGTTCATTTTATTTCATTTGTGCTCCATTAAGCTCTCTACCTAATATTGGTTCAGTTGTTTAATTTTCTTTAGTTACTTTTGTAACCTTGTTTTCTCACAGTGCTGATTACACTGTGAACAAATGAAAATTTTCACCCAAGGAAGCAGTATTCACTCAACAATATTCCTTAGGTACTTAAATAAACATAAATTCTGATTTTGATGTAATTTATTCATCACATTTAAATAATTCCAGAAAGACATCTTTGCTTTTAGATATTTGAAGATATTGAGATCCTTAGGACTCTAAATGAAGTTTCTTATTAAATTTCTTATTCCCTATTCGCTACTTATACAGCAATTTTTAGGTCCTCTTAACGATGCTCCCGCCCTGTCCATCACGGGAAGGGCCAAGTCAAAGTCGCAGGACAACATGGCCCTGGTACCATTGGGCTCGCAGCAAGCCAAGAAGAGTTCCCTCTGTGCCTCAATGGCCAACTTGTGCCTGGCCCCGACGGTGCGTGCTGCCTTTCAGCAGGTGCCCAGTCATGATCAGAAGATACTCAATCGGATGGCGGGAAAGCGCAGCCAGCAGGCCGCCGACAAGGAGACCGCTTGGCTGGCTCGGAAGTACTGGGAGAACGAGCGCCTGGAGCGGCAGCTACTGCGGGTGGAGCAACTGGAGGCCTACAAGCAGGCGGTGCACGACAAGCAGTTCCAGGACTATCTGCTCACCAAGGCGCGGCTCCAGGCACTGGCAGAGCGCGATCTGGCCGAGCTGCGACGCCTGCGGGGGGCTCTGGACGCCAAGGATGCGGCGGCTAAGCAGCGACTGGAGGCCAGGCGACTGGAGCGTGACCTGAACCTCTGCCAAAGACGTTGCGAGGAGCTGCGTCGCAGTGAGGCGGTGGAGGTGCACCAGGAGGAGCAGCACCTGGATGAGACGCTGCGCAAGCGCGACATCTGCATGCGGCTCACCCAGCGGCTGCGGCGGGCCGGTGAGCTGCGCGGCCAGCTGCTGGAGGCGTACCTGAAGCGGCTGCAGCACGACAACTACGTGGAGCAGGCCCAGCACGAGGAGCACTGGCGCGAGCGGCAGCAGGAGGAGCGGGTACGGCGGGACCAGCTCCGCGAGGACATACAGCGCAAGCGTCATCAATCGCAGCGTTTCGTCGAGTGCCGTCAGCGACGTCACGAAGATCGCTTTCGCACCGCCAAGATATCGGCAAGTCTGCGGGAGCTGGTCCGCCAGTCGGTCACTCCGGAAGGTGGTGTTATGGGTGGCTCTGTAGGCCACGATCCGCCCGTCCTTAACTCGTATGCCCAGCAGCAGGTACAGCTGGGACGTCTTCTCTTCGACCGAGACTCCGCGAGGGAGTGACAACTGGGTGGTAAAATTGTCTAAGAATGTTATGTACATACTAAATTGTTGTTGGTGTAAATAAACTGCCCTGAGATTTGAAATATGGATTTTTAGTTGCCTCTATTCGAGGCACTTTGACTCCATGAAGTACTTTATTCCTTCATTAGCATCACTAGCCCCGTCGATATAGCCATGTCCACCCATCAGCCACTCCTAGGGGCTTTAAGAGGTTATATCATTATAATCTTACTTCTACAATCTTACTTTCTACATTTAAAGAAATAAATTAAAGAGGTTTTTTGATCAAATTACTCTTCTGTTCTTTACAAAAGTAATCATAAAGTTAAATATGTTTTAGAGGTAAACATGTTAAACATTAGAGTTATTAAATAATATAGTTATGTCCATCTCGATCGCATCCAACATTTCCTCAACTAGCCAATCGAGTTACAAAACGTTGTTTTAAAATTTATAAAGTTTTGTAAATCTGAACATTTATTCTTATGGCCTTAGTGACCCTCAACATACAACAGATAAGCCACAGATCCGCAAAACAAAGACAGTACTCGCATCGGGAGCAGGGAAGTTGACAATATCGGATCATTGATCGCAATCGTTGTTTAAAGAAAGGTGGACCGAACCCCACCCTTTAACTGAGTATCTCCTAAGCACGTATGCATGTTGGTGGGAGAAGAAAGAACGATCTCCGGAGACAAAAGCCTTGATTGGGTCAATGTCTGGAGGAGACGCAGGCTCCTCTTCATTCCCCATCGGTCACGTTCCGGATGTGTAAACATTACGAGTGAGTAACGCCCGAGCCGCGGAAATGCCAGGAGATATGTATATTCGTATTTGTAGCCTAACCTGAAACAAGGTTATCGTTTCGCATGAATCACATCCATGAGGCTTATCGCCGCGACCTAGGCCAGCGGTCACTTCCCCAGTTCAAGCTCTTCGTCTTTATCAAAGTTAATTAGATTAACACTTAACTGATCTTAAGGTTTGAGCATCTCAAGTGCATAATTGTTTCTGTGTGGTTGTGTAATTGAAGCGAATTCCATGCACCAGCCAAATTTCAGTGGGCACAATGCCAGCTATAGTGTTGGAGAGTAGATAGGGGGACTATCAAGCTCCACGCCTCGGTTTTTTTACGGTCAGACAGTCGGGCATTTGTGCTGATGGTAGCCAGTGATAATACTCGTACATCTTACTTTGGCTCGAGCGGAGATTAAGCTGTAGTGGTGAAAGGAAAAATACTCGATTTTTATTACCCTGGAAGTGGAATTTGAATGGCAAAAATAATGTATTAATAGGCAAACAAATTATATAATACCAAATACCACTCTGGTGCAGGTATGTATTTACGTTCAGTTTAGGAAGCGGTTTTTAAATGTCTTTATTTAAATATTTATATGTATTCAATAAAATCAAAAAAAAAAAAGTTTGAATTATTAGAATAATTTGTATATATTATATTATTATTATATGGTATTATTTAACTTTACTTTGGAATATTACTTAGATTGAAAATATTTCAGAACCAAGAACCCGTACATTTTTGGGTATTTCAGATATTTCAACTTAAAGGTGAACAAATTGGGTTCTTGGGTTACATTTAAGGAACTTCAATTTCAAAAAGGTTATTTTTCAAAGCGATCGTAATGGCTGACGTCTTGAAGTTCAATATTTGCCCTTCAAAATTAGTTTTTAAAATTTAAAAAGTCTTTATGAGACTCCGGGTTATCATCTTTTGAATTAATATTGATATTTTAAAATATAATATTAAATATATAAGACTGTGCGTTTATACAAATTTAGAAATCCATAAGCTTCATATTTACTTAAATTTCAGATTCTATATTCATGAACTAAATAAAGTATGTAAGTGTATTTAGGCCTAACAATAGACCTTAAGGCTTAAGATCCTTTTATTTTATGCTTCGAATATTTGGAGTTGCAATCCCTAAGCCATTTTAATCTGAAGCGTAAGATCTTTATAACATTGTTGTAGAAATGTGAACAGATAAAGGCAATCCAGGTTTCTATAATATACTGGAAAATTTTACTTGCGCTTTTTTTTTACAATCTTGCTGTCGACCGCCCCTCCGCTGGCCCCTTCCTGTCAATCGTTCCTTTTATTATTAATGATTTGTGTACATATTTGATTATTGTATTTAATAGCTACACACACGCTCAGGCCCGACCCATTCACGCGTGCAGATAGACTCAGACTCAGACCGTTGGCGATAAGCCCTGAATTGGGGTTTATAAGACCCTGAGATGAGTGTTGAACTTGCTCTGGGGTCCTTTATAAATACATATTTTAAGATTGGCTTAAAGTTTGTTATTCATTCTATTTTTATAAACGTATTTATCAAGTAATTCTAATTCTAATTCAATGCCTATGGTTTACTATGCTAAAACAGTTATAAGTTACATTTACCTTAATAGTGATAGACAGGTGTCAAGTTAAAATTATTCAACTATAGAAATGAGTTAATTATTTTATTCTAAATTAATTTTTTTATTCATATATTTTAGAGATGTGTACCCGACGCCTTATCTAGGGGAGACTGCCTATACAACTTCTCAAGAACCAATCCCTCAATTTTTTATAAGATCAAACGTTTAATTTGGGAAAAATTACAAAGGTTAGAGAGAATTTAAATAAAATACTTTAATTTAGGTATTATATATGGGCTACTCTCTAAAAAGGTTAACCGCGGCAAAAACCACAAAATATGCTCTAAAATAAATATTTTTGAGGCAATTTAATAAAAAACTACTTAATATTTTAAATTGAAACAAGAATTTTTATTAATAGAAATCAATGCATTACACTGTAAAATTATTTGCATTAAAATCGTCGATCACGTTTCGCTGAAATCGGGGCTTGAACTGGATTTCAAAAAAGTGACTTCTATCTGTGTCGCGTGCGATTATCTCAAATTTTTGTGAATATATCGAAAACGAACCTCTGAACAAAATTGATATTGGCACCAAATATAGTGCTAATTAAGAGCTTTAAGTTTCATATTTTGTAAAGTCTTGGAACATGTTTTCTGCAAGTTCGAATGTGTACGAATGTCGCGTTCGACATCAGAGGGTTACCAAATATATACTTTATTTTTTAGAAATTACAAAATGTATCAGTTTTAAGAACTCTTCTTTGTTAAGGTGCACTTAGAGGTACTTATTGCAAAAAGATGAGCTCCATATCGATTTCTTAAGATTTTCCTCTTAAGAAAGATCCATCAATTCGGGTAATAGAAAATTTAAATAGTAACAACTGTTTATATGATAAAAGATGCTGATGTGATTCGTTTTAATTAATTAAAAATATATATATTTATGTTGTAATAATATTGTGTTAGACATTAGTTAAGAAATTTCTTCTTATGCTGCGGTTACAAATGCATTGCCACAGCCCATTTAAAGCTTTGTTTTTATTTTTATACCACATTTTTGCACGATTTCTATTTTAAGTGTGTTATTTGATTTTTCACCTTTGATTTTGATTATTCGCCTGGTCGCTTTCACCTCGCCGCATTGCTGGCAGCTTCGTTTGGCAATCAAATGCTCGCGGATTGTGACATTGAAACGGGAGATAAGACTGCCGGCCGGTAGAAATGTTTGTCAAATCCTCGATTGCGCAATAATAAATCCAGCATTCATGGGTTTTGCTAGGGAAGTTGAGGTCGGGCAAGACATTGTCGTGTTAGAATTGCATTTGTGTGAGCAAAATCTATAACAAAGTAGCTATAAAAGAAAGAAATTTTAAGCATTGTTTATAATGTTGAATACAACCTGCTACATTTCAAAGATTTCACTACAATTCCTGGTGCCTTGCTTACAATCTGAGTTTACTGTGTGTGTGCCTTAAAATGATCACTTTAATGCCCCACAAGTCAGGGATATGTGCACATCAATGAGCTGGCAGATGCTTGAAAACATACAAAGTATATTTTATTAATATGGTAGACAATATAATAATAATAAACATTAAATGTTATCAATATTTTCAGAAAAGTTACTATTACAATTATTTTAATTTACATTTTATTATTATCTATTGATGTTTTACAAAGTTAAATATAACCATTGAAGAAACCTATACTTTATAATTTTTCTCTCCAAAAAGAGAAACCGTCATATATGTTTCTATGAACCGAAAATCTTATAATAATAAGATGTGTAGCGCCAAACGATTTTGTTGCCCTGGAATTTTTCGTGCTGGCTTTAGAGCTGTGGGTGCTCAAACCTTCTCTTTGTATTAAAAATTGAGAAAATCTATTTCAAAAGATCATATTTTATTGAAATTTCTTGCTTACGTCTAAAATCTCAACGATACTCAAAAATCTATTTGGAGCAGAGATGTCCAAGCGGCTCCTTGAGGAACACCAGCTCTTCAACTAGGTTCGAGGACCCCCTGGAGACCCTTTCTGAGCAGATCTTCTATACATCTTCTATATATATACCTAAAAATAAATACATGTTTGCACCTAAATCGGAGTTCACGCCTTGTCCATGCCTTAATACTTGATGCAGCCTCGGGGGCCGGGACCGTGGTCAGGACCAGGACTAGCTCTCGATGGCCTCCTCCATCTCCAGCTGGGCCTCGATAATGTCCGCGTGCTGCCGCACCATGTGGTTGTTCAGGTTGCCCACGCTCTGGTAGCACTTCGAGCAGTATTCGCACACGAACGGCTTCTCGCCGGTGTGCACCAGCAGGTGGGAGTTGAGGTGACCCCGCGTGAAGAAGGCCTTCGAGCAGCGGTCGCACTTGAAGGGCCGCTCCATGTTCGGGTAATGGGACCGCATGTGGGTGCGGAGGTCGGACTTGGTGGGCCAGCTCTTGGGGCAGCAGGTGCACGCGAAGATGCGCGGCTTCGTCTCGCCGGTGTGGGTGCGGAGGTGGGACATCAGCTGGGTGCGCAGCACGAAGCGTCGCTCGCAGTGCTGGCAGGCGAAGGGGCGCTCCGACGAGTGCACCGACTTCACGTGGTAGCGCAGGCTGTGCCGCGAGGCGAAGCATTTGCGGCACTCCTCGCACTGGTACCGCATCTCGCCCAGACCGTGCACGGCGGTCATGTGGAGCTTCAGCTGGAAGTTGCGCGTGAACTTCTTCTCGCACTCGCTGCACGGGTGCAGGGATCGCGGTGAGTTGGCGGTGCGGACTGCCTTTGGCTTCTGGTTGTCAGGACGGGCTGGCTTGGCCTTGGGCTTGGTCCGCTTTCCCTTGGGCTTCGGGCTTGATTTTGTATCTGCTGGTGGTGGGGGAGACTCCGGTAGAGGGGGTTGCTGCTCCAGCTGAGCACCTCCGGCTTCGAAAGGCTCGAGGGTGTCCGGCTGGTGGTGCGGAGTGTTCAGGCTGCCTGCATCCATGGTGGTGGATTGCCAAAAGGTGGGCGCCTCATACTGACTGGGCGAGTTGTCCTGGAAGTCCAGGTTTTCTAAAGAAAACAAATCTATTAGGTTTCATTTAATCTTCAGGAAGTTCGTAGCTTGAGAACATACCGAAATCCACGCTCTCCATGAGCGGCGCCACATAGGCCACCGGCTTGGTGGGCTGCAGGGGCGTGGCCACCGCCGGTCCCTCCAGGCTGCCCACCTCTCGCTCCAGGCACTCGAGCACATCGTCCAGGGCCAGGACCTCACCCACTTCCACCCTCTGCTTCCAGTGCTCGTGACGCGAACGGAGCTCCTGCTCGGAGTGCTCGCAGCGCCGTTGGAAGTCGCGAGCATCGTGCAGCCGCCGCAGGCATAGCTCACAGATGACGTCGGTGAGATTGTCCCCCGGATCCAGGCGCAGGCTGGGGGCCAGAGCCTTTAGCTCCGTGGCCAGATGGCTGGAGGCATCGTGGAGGCTGTGGTAGAGCGGCGGCTGCTCTAACAGACAGCAGCGGCAGATGAGCGGGTGGTGCAGGAGCGAGAACATAATACTAGGGAACTGGAACTGGTACCGCGACCAAGACCGGAACAGATGCTCGGAGGTAAGTCCTTCTTAATTTAGTTTCTACAAACTCAAGTTGGAATAGCCGAAAGAGCACGGAAGACACAACGACTTGGCATTATAGACACTCGATTTGGGGGTTATGTAAGGGTCCGTCCCTGATCTAATACTCAGAACGTCTGCTCGGCTCACGGGTCTCCGGACGTCTGAGGGTCCGGGTCCGATTCGATCCGCTCCACTCGACGCCGCTGCTGCTGGCGATGGCTATCAGGAGGGGCGACCCAGGGCGCACCGATAGCCCTTGGCTTTGGCTTGAGAGATAAGTGAGTTGCCTGGGCCGGGGGAGGGGACAGAGCCGGTGATTCCGGTTTCAGCATCAACGGAGAAGGGCGGGGGCTACGTACTATCGACGGTCAACGTCAACGTTTGCTAATTTGCAGTTGGTGTCTGCTAATTGATTACCCTGGCGGACAGCCACCGTCGACTGTCCCTGAACCGCGATAAGGCCTTTATCACCGTTATTTGGGGGGTCCGCATCTCGGAGTCCCTCCACCTCTGAGCCTCTGTTTGCCAGCCACCGCCACACCCCGAAATAGATCGCTACCTTATCAACATTTCGCCGGGATTCGGATTTCCCAGAACGCTCTCTCGCTGTTGTATTCACCGCCGACTTTCGGCCCTCAAAACATGTCCAAGGAGTTGGCCAAATTGAAGTCTGTTTAGCGGAAACGAATGTGCTGGTTTTGAGGAACCAGGTGCTGGAAAAACCGCATTCAGATTGCCCCATTTTAAAGGGTTTCTAATGCAGCTGGACAACGGGGGAAGCCTCCACTCAATGCCATTTGTTTTCGACATGATCTCATTATCAGGGCGTTTCTAGATTCTAAAGTTCGGTTGCGGGTATCAATTTTATGAGATCATCAAATCTGCTGTGGAAAAGTGATGACCTTATTAGGGTGCTCCTGATTGACATCAAACAATAGAGAGAAAGGAACCAGAATTGGTAAAGATACATTATTATCTTGTCTCTTTAGGTATGTTCCATAGTCTACAAATAGTTTAATGCAAAGAAATCTCTTGAATAATTTCTATTTTCCCTTTGTAAGCAATATAAAAATATATTGTATATATTATATTTAAAAATATTTGAATGAAATCTTTTTTACTCTGTTTTTAAGTACAAATTAAACATTTTTCAGTTTAACGAGTATATCTTTGTATATTAGTATTATACCCTTTATTGAAATAAGTACTAATCAGAGACGACTGGACAATTGGCTGGACTACTTGCAAAACGCGGTATTAACTCAACATCTAAGATTAATGATGAGCGGATGTCCTGTTGCCATACAAAGCCATAAGTCACTCAAAAAAGAAACTGAACTTTTAAAACTGATTGATAAGAAGCTCAGTACAGGGGAATGTCGATCCAGACTTGAAAATAACTGATAAGACGCGGTGGAAGCCTCCACTCACGAAACGGGGAATGCCCCGGGAAAGCAGTTCCTTATTAACAGTACTTAAACTTGGAGTGCTGGGAGTCCAGATCCGGATCCTGCATTCCGGACAACTTCTCGCTGATCTGCAGCTGGGCCTTGATCATCGTGGACAGCGTGATGGTCATCAGCATATCGCGCACATTTGTGTTGAACATCATTCGGAAGGTCTCGGAGTCAACCATGGGTACCGAGGTCAAAGCGTCGTGCAGCGCCCGTCCAACCACGTTGTCTGGCCTCCTCTTCCTGGCCAGGACATCGTTAATGTAGCGCAGCACAAGATCCAGACGCTGCTGAAGCTCCCGCGTGGCATCTACCACCTGAACCAACTCGGGGAGGATGTGACCCACCGGCTTGTTGCCCGACAGCAGGTTCTGCTTCTGCATCAGGCGCAGGGCCACCGCCTCGGCACTGCCACTGGCCATTTCCAGGGGCAGCATGGAAAACATGAGACCCTTGGTGCCGCCGGGCACGCCCATTTCCACGGCGCAGTACAGGCGGGTCGAGAGTCTCTGTCCCCGCAATGCGGCATCCACTAGCAAGTGCAGCGGGCGCCCATCGGAGCACTCCCTGGCATAATAGTCGTGCAGCTGTGTCGCCGTCCGCGACACAGCCTTCCCGGTGGAGAACCATCCAACCACGCGCTCCTGGGGAAAGGTCAGCTGGTTCAGCTCCAGCATGTCCGTGGCGTAACCGAGATTCAGGTCGAGGCGGCCGCCATTCTCCTTGTAAATCACCGAGAAGCAGTTGGTGATCTCGGTGCGACCCAGCTTGTTATTGAAGCGACCCAGCAGAGTGCCGATAACCTGAAGGGAATGCATCCCGATGAATCGCTGCTACTGAAAGAATATTCGGCTTAAACGCACCTGATTGGCATCCTTGGGACGGCGCTCGTAGGCGTCGATGATCTGGAAAAGCACCAAAGGCTGGACCAGCACTTTGGCCCGCAAATTGAAGTTGCTCGACATCGCCATCGGAAAAGTAGTCAAAGTTTATCACAATTTTTTGAAAATGGAAATGAACTTTTTACACGCGAACCTGGCTGCGCCTGCGCTTGACCACGACCAGTGTTGCAAAGTGTAATGAGCAGTGTTGGCGTGTCCAATTAGAAACAATGATAATGAAACAAACGCTAAAAGTGCGGCAAAAAGACTTTTAAAACAGAAATTCGTATTGCCACGTGATAAAAATGTAAAATGTTAAATATCATTAATAGGTATTGGAGTTGTATTTGCAATTTTAATTTTAAAATAAACAGAAACAAAAGTAGATTAAGAACCAACTGGTATACACGTGCTTAAAATATTTTTGGAATTAATATTTGAATTGATGTCTCCTAATTTTATAATTAATTTAATAAATTAAATTAAATTATAAGAGAATTTCTTTCCTTGTCAAATGTTGTTTGTGATTTTGAACCACAAGTGTACGCTTTCGAAATAAGAAATAACGAATGTGTTTAAAAATATCACTTCGTGTGTCAGTAAAAACAATTAAATTTATAAATAAATTAATACTTAAACACATTTTAAATAAGTGTTTGAATAAAAATGAAAAATTGAGTAAGTTTCTAACATCATAAAAAAGTCCCAGTCTGCTCGACATTTTTATATTCAAATATAGGCCACAGGCTACAAGAAATCTTTTCTATACCAATTAAAATATGTACTGCACTACTCTCATATATTTTGTATATACTATTTAGGATGATGTCCTAAAATATGATTTATTTTAAAGTTTTTAAAGCGTAACGCAATCAGCTCCGATTTTATGATCATATAAAATTCTATACCATCATATATGTATGTTATAGTACATATTTCCATACGGGAAAGGGGTTGTATAAGAGTTTCAATCCAGATTCTTCCCAAAGACATTAAATTGTGTTTATGAAAGGTAATTTCTTAATTATTTAATTTACATACACAAAAATCACTCTTGAAGTGGCGTCCGTGTTGTCAAGTGACAAATTAAATCTATTTTGAGAATCTTTTAATAGGAGAGGAAATTTTTCTTCTAATAATTGAACTTGAACCTCAATCAGACTTACAAATTACTTTGTACAAGTGTGGCCATAAAAAGCAATTTATGTACTTAAACATTATGTATATAAGTAATAATATGTGTTCATATGTACAGTATCAATTAGATTATTTAAGTTGTTGCTCCTTGTAAGCTTGGCTCCTTGGATAGAACCTGAACATCATATAGGTACATAGTTGCCATAGAAACGATCAGGGCTCTAAGGGGAAAGTAATATAAACAAGACAGAGCTTTATTATTATTATTCTTAGTTGCAGCCGTTTAAACACCAGCATATCTTTAACAGATTTTTAAAACATCTCTAGCTTGAGAACTTTGCTAAACAAACTCATTTTATTATATAAACTAAAAAACACACAAGTTTCGAGTCGAAGGCCCCTTTAGCTAGAACTCATTAAATTCGTTAGGCTTGGTGTTGTTTACTAAATTTATATTTGTTAAATAAATACATGAAATATTTTCCAACATGTTCTTATATACTTTGAGATACTGATTTTTATTTAATTGCTATTAGTGAATTAATTAAATAATTGTTAAATATAGAAAACTAGGGCTAAGCAGCCGAAAGTAAATATAGTTTACTATATTCTTTTAACAGAAATTTCCATGACCAATGGATGGTTCTATCTTAAAAACTTTTTTTATTTTTTTCAGGTATTTTTGGCAATGATTTACGCTGGGCTATGCATTACATTTCAGCAGGAAAGACCCAAGTGGATGGTGGTTAAAATGTCATGTGCTTAGATTGCTTAGCCATCTTTTACGTGATAAACGGACTTGAGGAGAAAGTGTCTGCATCTCTTAGCATCTCATAAAGGACTCTTACGGACACTGACAGTACATAGCACTCCTCCATCTGGAGACGTAGCCTTTGGATGAGCTGCGAGACCATGGCGTCGACCTGAACACCGGGAAGGGAAACCAAGGCAGAGCCGTCTTGGCGGGCGCATTCAGAAGCCAATCAGGAGTCTCACTAATGCCGTCGCCGACGCCGCCGCCGCCTTGGACAGTGTTAATGCCTGGAATCAGAGCTGGAGGGTATATATAGATCGCACGGCTTGATTGCCCAGAATTGAATTCAGCATTTGCCCCGCGAGCTGTGCGCTATACCTCCACTGCTCAATTACGCGACCGATCCAATCCAATCCTCCTCGGCCGAGTTGAACGTGCCCAGCTGGCATTACTACACACATCGGATACTATATCTCACACTCACTGATACTATATCCCACACTTACTGATCTGATACTATATACCGCACACCATATAGATGGATATGGAGAATCGGAGCGTTGCTCGCGGCGGCCGTATACTTCCAATAGTTCATTGTTTGTGGCTGCGCATGTGTATACTTTTATAGCGCACTGTCCCTTCCCGCCGGCCTCTGGTTGTGTGCACTTTTCTCTGTTTGAAATAAATTCTAAATGATTTTTATTAAAATTTCCGCTTAAATTTCTCAGCCGTAATATCTGTGTCCCTGTCCCTCTCGTTCTGCTCGGGCAGCGAGCATCTCTCGAACTTTTCTGTTTGCCTTTTGGGATTTAGAAATTCGTTTGTCGTTTGGGAAAATTATTAAGTCGCCTTTATGAAAATTAGTTTTATGTCGCATAGTTTCCAGAATATTTCACGCCAATTTGCCTGCAAGTGACACACAAGACGAAAATGTGCCGACTGAGCTATCAATTTATGTAATTTTAAAGGCCTGGCTTGCAATCATTTCTTCTGATTCATGAATTGTCTTAGGCCCAGAAATGTGCCTTACACTTGGTATATGAAATATAATTTATTATTTCAGAAACACGAAAATATATTTAAGTCTTAAAGGGTTGGATTACTTTAAGCGTAACTTTTAGTATAATTTGATAGTAGTCATAAAAAAAAATTAAAAATAATAAATATTATATCATTATTAATAAAACAATATGTATGCTATTGATTTATTTATTTGTTTGACTCTTATTAAGTTTTAATATTGTTTAAAAGTTTCCCAGTTTTCTTAAATATAAATTAAGTGAACAATGTACTGTAGTCATTCTGTCTCTTTTAGAGGAAAGTATAGAAATATTTTACAAGAGATATATTTTCCAGGCAATTTAAATAAGCTAAAAATGCGAAATAAATCAATTACTACACCTTTTTTAAGAAAAAGTTTTCCTTCAAAGTATATTTTACAATTACTTTGAAAATTAAAGAAAATAGTCTTGTGACTGTTTTCAAAAATATCTTATGAACTTGTTGGGTATAAATAATCAAAAACTTGTATTTTTTTAAAAAACTTAATACAAATATTAAATTTTGTGAGGCAGACTACTGAGAGATCATAATTATCTGTCAAAACTTTTTATATAATTTTGAAATAGTTTACTTGTGGGTTTCATGATGATAACAAAATTGTTAAATAAAAATGATTCGTTTTCAATACAAACCCATGCCTTAGACAATTTGTACAAGATCAATCAAGGGTCTCGATACAAATGTTCGCCAAGAATTAAATTAAATTAAATAATAGAATTAAATTAAAATATTCTACAAATTATAACTCGGCATTGAGCAGCTATGTAGTAAACATTTGCTGGATATGCCGATATTCAATATTCATTCTTCGCCCAGCTGCACGGTGTCCCTCGCCAAGATGGTGGCCAAGTGGTGCGCGGTTCCAGCGAAACACCTTTCCATGTGTTTTAGGGCCACTTAAGCCCTGCCGAAATTCACCTGAAGCCGCGGCGGTATTTCCCACAAAATCTTTTGCGCAGGCGCAGAAGAAAGCGGCGATTAATGAGCGAAAATGCGACCTTCAGACTGCAGCAACAACGCGGGCCCACCTGAAGATGGAAACAGGTATAAAAAGGAAAGGAGAGCCGCGGATTTTTCCCGAAATTCGTGCGAACCGCTGCAAACCGGTGCACTCCTCACCTGGCCGAGAGAGCGTGGTTGTAAATGAGAGGCAGAGAGACAGAGAGAGAGTGAGCGTTGGCAACAGGTGAGCTGAGGCTGAGCCGCGATTGAGAGCCGCGAGAGCGCTGAGCTCGACGTAAGACCTCATTCGATTCCGTTACGTGGTGCGCGGCGGTCGTGTGCGCGGAACTTTCTTCCATCCTCCTTTCTTTCTGCGACGGCGAGAATCCCAATCAAAGTTAATTTGCCCGCGAACAAAAGAACGCTAACGGTCACTGAATTCGAAATTGCGCAGCCTCCGCGTAGGCCGTAACGTAAGGCGCGATTCGTGAGACGTGATACGCGAGACGTGGAGCCGCTCGAGCAGATTCGAGATCGCTCAATCCGTGATTTGGTCTCGAAGCCTTCGGTCGTCGAGCGCGTTTGCCCCCCTGTATAACCGACCCGTGCCCCGCCGCCGCCAGGTGAAATGGTCCAAATAGTGATGATGGTCGAGACCAGTGCTAAGAGTGTGCAATTTTTTAAATATTAATGAGAGAAATTCTGTGAAAGGCGAAACACGCAGAGTGCAATTTGTGGGCGCAACGAAACTTCTGAAAAAATTACTCCGCTCAAAATTCAGTCGAATTTATAAATAAAACCTTTTTGGATAAGAAGCCAAGCGAAATAGGCGAAATAATACTCCCAAGGTGAGTTCTGTTGGGGTTCGAAAGCATCCCGAAATAAATTTGTGTCGTAGTTTTTCCCACTGGGGTTGATGCTCAGGCTTAGGGGTTGGAATTGAATAAATGCCGGCGACAATTGCGTTTCGGAATGTTGGATGAAAAGTGCGTTGTTGGGCATGACTTGAACCAAGACATCTGAATAATAGAAGAAAATTAAAATAGATGCAATTTACTTGATAGTTCCTTTTGAAATTCATTAATTCATATATTCTGCAATATTTAAGAACGTCTTTTGAAATACATTTAAAGTCAACCAACACCAAGTTTCTCAGGAAAAGTCATCAAATATTTTCAGAAGTTTAGCTGACTTCTAAATCTGAGTTATGCGCATATTTGGTGACATTAAATTTAACGATATTTTGAAAGATCATTTGGTCACGAACAATTTTGCACAAGCAGCACTCTAAGGGAAGTGCTTTTATTTTTCCGCTATGCCCATGAGTTACTGCTCGCTGGTGGCACATTTGCCTTCATTGCCCCAATGATGAATTTACAACTGATTCTTTGCGGTGTAGAAATTATGAGCCACAATGGAAGCATAAGTAAAGTGGGCTCAGTAATTCATGGCATTAGGCTTTGTGAAGTCTGATCAGCAAACCAGAAGGAACCATTTCATGGACAATTTAAGTTTGAGTTAATCAAACTAATGCCAACTACTGGCGTAGATTCGAAAAATGCGAGTGAACAGGTTTACCTCTATTTGCATCAGCAATAAACGCTAATTGACGTTTTTTCCAAACTGCAAATGCAATTGCCACAATAATCTGCCACTCTGCCCGGTGGTGCCAAGTCCAACTCGCTTCATATGCAAACGACGGCCGGGAAAGAAACACGACGAAGTCTTTTGACAGCCAAATTAATGCAGTTGGAATTGAGAGCGGCTACAATTACGGCTCACAATTAAAGCCAGCAACACACCACCTGAGTGGCGGTGGTAAGTGGGCCACGAACCAGGAATCCCCCTGCCCAAACGAAATGAGGTGGAAAATGGCCAGGGAAAATATTCAATGGCAATCATTGGCCAACGATGACCACTCGCTGCTGGTGTTTGCATTTTTGGGCTCCACCACACGAAAGCAAGAGTGATTACATAAAAACTGAACTCTGGTGATCCGGTTTGGCAGATCGGACCACCTGACACTGGACCGTGGACATAACAGAGGGAGTCGCACGGCCCAGTTAATGAAAGTTCAAGTGAAATTCGCGGCGAAAAGGAAACCGGTTGATTGGCTCATCTGGCGCATTCGATTTTCATATGTTGCTCTTGGCTCGGGTCCCATTATGCCCAAGGTTATAGCCGAATCATACGACTTGCATTGCTTTCGATTACAATGTAACAACATAAGTGATATATAGTGGCCCCCCACCTGCATTTTCGAAATACATTTTTCTGACCAAAGTAAACTTTACAAAATCGTATTAATTGCAGATCAATTTGATTGCATTTTAATAGGTTTAATTATAATTATACTGTTTGTGGTAAGGAATGGCTTGAAAAAGTAAAGTTGATGAGTATCTAAATAACTTTTTTTTAGACCACCAAGAGGGCAACGTTAAAGGAATAAATTTATCAACCAATGTGTTCGAAATTGTTCGCTATATTTCTTGGATTTTTAGATCTTAATTTTTTAAATTTTTTTACAAGCAGTTTTTAAACTAAATACGAACTATCCTGATATTCTAAGACAAGATACCTTTATAAGCCACATTTTTTAAAAATTCTTTTAAAACTGTCCCTTGATAAACAGTGTTGCAGCGTTTCTAAGACTAATATTGTTATTTGGCGGCTGTCCAGCAATTTGTTTAAACATAATTCCATATGGAATGGTATTAATAGGAAATCATCTTCGATTAAAAACATTTCTCCATAAGAACAACCACATGAACTTTATGTTTTCCCAGTGAAATAAGTCAATTATAGTGTTTAAATGATTTGTAATGAAATTAAAATCAATATCTCTCTGAAAAAGGGCCCTCTTTGATATAAATAATACCAGAAATTGATGGCCATTGTCCGAAATATTCTTTCTCTGTGCCTTTGACACCGCGTACAGTTGAACCCTGTAGCCTTCTATTAAGAGACTGCCCAGGTAGGACTGGACCAACATCTACAGATCAGTTTTCATCCCCATCTCGGTGGTCATTTTCGATTGATCAGCAGGTAGCCTGGAACCGCTTTGAACTGGTTTCCCAGCAGGGGATTTTCCTTGGGAAAATTGCTCAATGCACACAAAATCCGCGGGACAGCATACATACATATCTCGCACACGTATAACTTTTATTGCTCCATTAGAGGCGTTCACAGTTTTCAATTAGCAACTCCTCAAGCAGCTCATAATTTGCTAAATTTTAAGCCAAACTATAATTGAGTGTTTGCACAAAAGATTAACGGCCAGTGAAAAACCAGAGATCTCTGCTGAATCATTGCATATTTTGTTAAATTTTCGGACAAGTTAATTACTTTTTGGAATTTTGATGCATATGTAATGAGTGGGGGAGAGCACCTAAGTGAGCACCCCCCACTTCAAGAGCTCTCAGCTGGTTTCAGTCCAGAGATGCCGTTACGAACGGCTAAGCATGCACGTGTCTACATACATACATATATCTATATATATGCACACATACATATGTATGTGCTGTACACACATGATATGTGATCAGCCTTGCACTTTCTTTTTCTTTCTCCGCTTCCATCGTTCCGTTTCTTCGCCGCCATTTCTTCTCAGAGAGTTGGTGTATTAGACTTTTTGTCGCTAGGCATTTCTGAGTTTTACCGTCGACTGTGTGTCAATTGGTTGATTTATTAACTCTCCACTGATGGCTGGAAAAGCTCTGCCATAATTAACTAATATAATATCCGAGGAAAGTGAATCTGAGCTAGTAAAAGTGATCGAGAAAGTGTGAGTTATGGTTTTTGCTCCATTACTTCTAGCTGAAGAGCTGATTAACAACTTTGTAAACCGTATGAGTTCAGAGCATATACATATGTTCTTTACCTTATAGATATTTCAATTTGGAACTAAAATACAATCATCAGAAGGCAGGAAGTGACTGAATACTGGCATCTTGATACACCAACTCCTAATTCAATTTCAATCACGTTTTAAGCTGCGTTTAATGAATGAAATCAGATTAAGGCACTCTCTGGGGGTTTGCTCCACTGACCCCACAGATCTGTGACTAAACAAAGCGCCGATAAATCCGAAATAAAATCGTTTTCCTTAGCAGCTCGCCAGCTAAATGGTTAATTAATGCAAAGCAAACAAACCAAAAAGCTGAATTCAAATTGAAAGCGGCGGCCACCTCGCCGTGTGTTTGAGCCACGAGTGTGCGTGAGAGTCTGACCCAGTTCCAGGCTTGTATCAGTCCCGTCCCGGCCAGTCCCGTCCAGTTGGGCCAATCCATTCAAGAGGCGCGGAAAGAGTAGAAAGTGAATTTTTTCGTGGCTTCTACCTCGAGGCAGAACCTGTCAGTCCTACGCCTTCGCCACGTTCACATGCCAAACTGCTAGAAGTACTAATAATATCCATGATAATTAATTAATAACTATTAATCAGACATTTAAATTATCTTCTTTTAAAAAACTCTAGCTCTCCGAAGTTATTTGTTTATGCCAATAAACATAAATTAAGTATTTTATTTACAAATACAATAATTATATATTATTTAGATTTATTCAATTTTTAAGATTATTTCTTTAATTTTATCACAGCTCCTAAATTAAAATATTATTTAGATTTATTCAATTTTTAAGATTATTTCTTTAATTTTGGTACTGCTCCTGAATAATTAAAAATTTGTTGCCACTGTGTCGCCAGATTAGTTATAATTAGTTCCGTTTCCAGCTTTAGTATTGTGAAAAGTTTTAACTTCCTCCAGTTGGCTTGACTTCTTATAGATAATTTGAAACTCAACTTTATGCCAATATATCATACAGACCTATATAATGACAAATATTTTCCGGACATATTCCAAACAATTTCCAGCTCAGGATCTTCTCAGAGGGTATTTTGTATTTATTTATGTATTTCAAACAATGGCAAATATCTACCATTAAAATGTCATATCCTTACCTCAGACAGAAAAGGGAGTATTTTTTAATGAGGCAACGACAATTAAAAGTGTAACAAAAAGTATAATTCTTTATAAAAAGACACATAAAATACGGAAAGATTAATGCATCTCGAAATTCCTTCTATATAAATCAAGAGCAATCGGCCGAAAGTGACGAGAAGGTCTTGCTGGGCCAGAGAACTTCAATTGATTTAAGAGATAGGACGGAGAAATATGACCATTAATTAGTTTGAATAGGAACATCACTCTGTGGCAGATTTTGCTAAGAAGAAACTCCTAACCGAATCCTTGTCCCACAGACCCGAATATTCTCAAACTTAATATTTTTGACTGTACTAATGATGAATGACTAGGGCGTTTATTTTAAGTCCCATACAAAAATCAACTCTATCCTGTAAGAGCGTTCTAAGACCCTAAGACCTGTAAGACCTTTTAGACCCTAAAGGGAATTATCTAATGAGACCTTCTAAATCCAATTTTCTAATTTATAATTACCATTATTAAATGCAGTGTAGTGAAACAGGCACCACAGTGCAGCGATTACCCTTACAACAATCGATAGCCTCGATAGGGCCCTGTCGATTGAGCTGCCCACCCTTTACTTAGCCGAAAACCAGCCATAAATATTTAACATAAGGTGCTCAATGTTAATTTGTTAGCCTCGAGGTAAACTAATTAAAATTCATTGCAAACAATTGTGAGGCAACCAATTTCAATTGTAAGAGACCTTTTCCAGTTGGCCAACTGTTGCCAAAAAATATACAAATACAATAAAAAGACAGATATCTAAAAACTTATTGGTAAAAACTGAACCGGCTTAAGCCGGGTTGACAACCGTAATTATACGAATCTGCGCCGATATGTCACGCCCACGTGCTAAGGTCACACATCGCTCTGTCGTTCTACCTCAATGACTTGACCCAAATTAATTAGAGGCAAAACCCACAATCAGGAGACCAATAATAATTCGAAAACATGCGAGTCGATGCCGAAATATATTTAAATATTAATTAATATTAATTTTGTAATTTCTCGGCATTTATGCCTTGTGCCGCCGCCGCCGCAACGCACAAAAGTGAAAGTTGTTGACGCGGTCAGAAAGAAAAACTCGCCAAAAGTTTGCAATCGTTTTGCTCGCCTCGCAATCAATTTTTGCGCTGCTCGTTTTTCACCTCCTTCGGTTTCTGCTTCTTCTGCCAGTAAATATGCATTATATAAATTGTTTAAACCAGGCAGCGGCGGGCTCGGCAAATATCTAAACGGGGCTGGACGAAACCGGGCGTTATGTAAGTTTGGCCAAAGAAACAAACAGTGATTAAGGCCTCGCCGCCTGATGGAAATGTGTCGGTGAACTGGCGAGTTTAATGCTGTAGGTGAAACGAACAAATCCCGGAGTTCTACTTTTACCTGACCCGAACTTATCCATGGCTCTTGCTCGTGAATGCTTTCTGAAAGCCATCCATTTTGGGAATAGACAGCAATGCAGCAACAATGAAGCGGCCAGAAGCCCAAACAATAAAACGTCAAATTGCCTGACACAGAAAGTAAAAACAACAAGAAAACAAAAGACTGAAGCGACAAACTCATTTTGGTCAACAACTTTCTCGCGCCATATGTAAAAGCTTTTGCCGTGTGTTTCAATCGCGAACTAAACATTCGCAATCCGTTGGGTATTAATACGAAATATATGCATACTCAAAAATTGGGTTGGCCAAGGGAAAGAATCCACCATGAATCAATGCGACTTGACCTACAAATTATGCAAAAATCTAAGCCAACAAAAAACTCCATATTTTGGTAGGCCAAGTTGACAGGTTTCAGGGAGCGAGGCGAATCGGTTTTCTTGGCACGCATTTTGCGCCGGTTCAAGGCACTGCAGCACACAGCTCTCTGAGTCAGGTGCCCATCATCGGTTTGGGATTTCAGCTTCGCCAACAGTTTCATAACGTGTGCCGCCGAAAATCGCTTTAGTCATAGCCACAATCCGGGCGAAGACATGATATTGCATTTCGAACAGATGTGATTTGATACCAGTTTAAACTGACGTCAAAGTATGGAAGAAAAAATAGAGACATAGGGGTCCCCATAGGTGGTGGTTATGAAAACTATGAAGACCGGGGCTGATGATGAGTCGACTTCGGAGGATCCAGGTGCCACATCGAGCTTGCGACATGAATTTATAAAGTTCATTAATGGATTTTGAGCGGAAGCTGTTTTGTTATGAGAGTGTGTGCATATTGTAAAATATATTTTTAGCTTTAAGTTTTGCATAACTCCATGGACGCCATATTGTTGGGCTATTAATTGGGCTGACTGGTGGGGGATGGAGAAGAGAAAAAGAGGCTACGCTCCCTTTGCAACCAATTAACACCTCCAGAAAACCGCTTTTCCGAGTACATGAACCCAAATATTGACACACTGACACCTCCTCCTGGGTAGCAGGAAAACCTACACACCTGTAGAGAGGGCACCACGTTGTTGTTTCTTAAATCACTTTGACATAATGAACCGTTATGTCAACGGATGGCGGCCAGCAGCCCGAAAGTCAGAGTTGGCGCTGAAGCCAGAGCTATAACCTTGAGGCAGCGCGCCGTGACTCAATTTGGCGAGCCAAGTGCTCGGCTTAAGCTCGGCTTAGCCACATGTTGTAATGCCAGTGTTTGCTGTATGAAAAGCAAAACAAGATTGTTACATTTCGGTAAAAGTGCAGCGTCAGTTGTCGTTAAACCCATTACAGAAAATACTGAACAAAATGGAAAGTAAACTTGGCTGAATTAACGGGTTTTGGGCGGCTCGACAAATCGAATTTGTTGCTGGGCCAAGCGCCAAGTAAATTAAAGCCCAAGTGAAGTGAAGCAATTCAGAGATGACACCTTCACCTGCAGCTGCTGCTTTTGTTTCTCATTTGTCTAAATATGTTTCCTTATGTTTTTTTGCCATTTCGGTGACGTTGAGGTTCAGAACTGAGCGTCTGCCAATGTTAATGTTCTATTCATGTTCAGTACAATATTCCTTTGTGCGCCCAGCACATTCATAATACCTGTGGGCCCAAATTGGCTCTGTGTCTGGCATGACAAATGGCCCAAACAAATTGCGCAGCTTGCATGGGTCGTAAAGCAAATAAATAATTTTTATAATATTTGATGTTTAGTGTTGATGAGAGTGTCTGAGCATGGCTGTGGGGGGCGAAATGTTGGAAATACAAAAATAAAGACCCGGAATTCATTTTTAAATACGTCTAATGGGGTTTGAACGTGTGAAATAAATTAAAAATTAATCAATACAAATTTGAGAAAATGGAAGCATTAATAAATTAATATTAAGTAAAAAATACGGTAAACAAATATAAAAAGTGTAAAAAAACATACAATTTAGAGTGTTAATCGTTTCACCACATTAATATACATTTTAACCACAAATCAACAAGTTAATAATTAATAAACAAAAAATAAAATTAGTTAAAAATAGTTAATTAAAAATAAACAAAAAAAGTAAACCCGCCCCCGGGTGGACTCGAACCACCAACCTTTCGGTTAACAGCCGAACGCGCTAACCGATTGCGCCACGGAGGCAGCTAACTCTCTTGTGGCGGATGCTCTAGTTGAGCTCACTGGGTCTGCGCTGCCACTGCTCTTGAAAACTCTGACAAATTAAGCTGCTAAGCAGTTCTTATTAGAATTTATTTATACTGTTATCTGAGTTGGGCCCTTTTTTGTGCGTGCTGTAAAGTTTGGTACTTTTTTCGCTGCTTCCATGGCCTCCGTGGCGCAATCGGTTAGCGCGTTCGGCTGTTAACCGAAAGGTTGGTGGTTCGAGTCCACCCGGGGGCGTCTTAATATTTTGCACCCGATTTGCTTTTATTGATTTTTTGTGTTCGTTTTTTATATGAAAAGAGCATTTAAAAATGTTATAGCAATGTACTTGACTTCCATCAGCATTTTAACGAACATTATTAGGAGTTTCCTTGTTAATGTTGTTCATGAATTATTTTTTATTTTTGTTTTTTTTTTCGGTTTGGCGTTCGAAAGGGTGTGAGGGGGATGAACAAGGGCATTTGCCGAGATTCGTTTAGGCAAACAGCAGCAATGTGAGGCAACCAAAAACAATGCGTGTCTAAAGTTTAAGTTGAAGGTGTAGATGAACAAAGCCAAACAGACACGGCAACGAGCACTCGGAATAGATGTCTGTGTCTGCCCGTAGACACATTTAGCGATATAAATATATATAATAACGACTACCATCACGCCTTTTCACCTTCACCGGACAAACCGCACATTAGAGAGCTTCAGCTTCAATGTGATATTAGATAATGGGATCCCCTTTATTTGTTAATTAGAACTTTATGAGTTTCCGCTGATCTTGTATTATTTTTCCTTACAGATGACCTGCGGCATATCGTGTGTCGACAAGACACTGAACAAATCCTTCTATCACCTGGGTATTCGCATAGCCAAGCATCCTGGATACTTTATAATTATTCCGGTGCTGCTGACGCTGCTCTGCATGACGGGGTGAGTAAGCTAAGTCCTGGGAGGCCTAGCAAACTTTAACTATATAATCCCTACTTTTCACAGCTACCAGCAGCTGAAGTACCAAATTGATCCCGAGTATCTGTTCTCGCCGATTGCGGGGGAGGGCAAGACTGAGCGCGCCATCGTCGAGCAGTACTTCAAAGTGAATTACACGCATCGCTTCAATGTCGGACGCATAACGAGGCCCGGTAAGTGACGGCACCTGGACGCGGTTGTGGCAAGCATTTTGGGCAAGTCAAATTGGCTGTGGCTCACGTCGCACAATTAAACGTTGCCACACATCTTTTTTTTTGCACCTTGACGGAGGCGGAGGTGGCTGGGTTTTTCCGGCGCTTCAACTGCTTTCCCTCGCCTCTACCCTCTAGTGTGTGCAATAAATAATTTCAGCACACGACCGAGATGGAGACAACAAATATCTTAGCATTTATTGGGGTCTTGAACTCGGGGCACTGTTTTACAGGCTATTAACTTCGCTAAATGGTTTATTAGGCAAAGCCACCACCACCACCACTAGCATCGGCGAACTACAATAATAGTAACAGCAGAAACATTAATAATAATAGCAGCCACAACAATGGCTTCAGCTAACTTAAGCAAAGTGCCGCATAATTGCCAAATGACATTGTGCCATCAAAACTTGAGCAGAGATGCCGAAATACGAGTAGCAAAATCCTTACCCATGAAAATAATATCAAAATTAATTACAGTCTCGTATTAGTTTTTGCTAATATAATCTCCGAATCATGTGTTTCACAATTTAAAAGGGATATTAAAGAACATACAGGAACTAGATTAATAAATAGTTATATTGGGTAAAAACCTTCAAAAACAATTAGGAAAGCTACAGGCAAGTGTGACCGACTGTGCAATACCCTTTACCCTAAGTACACGGCTATAGAACTTTGTCTAATTATGGTAAAGTTTATAAAAACTTAAAGGGTTCGTCTACTGTGAAGGACGCATTTTTATGCTGTTTTTTTAAATCATTATTTTAAAAACGGTTTAAGTAAAATAACTTTGGTTTTTAGTTTCTTATTTCAGTACCTTTAGAGTATATTGTATAAAGTTTTGAAGCAAATCAATCGATAAGTATCGGAGTTAGTCCGCTCAACAGGAAGACCTAAAAAAGTTGTTCAACTGTTTCACAATCCAGTCCAGAAAAACAAAAACACCGCCATTTGAGTCCTGAAAGTTTAAACTAACCAAAAGAATGTTTAAATTTAAAAAGAAAGTCATTTTTTGCCTCAAAGAAAAAAATTTGTTTTTTCGACTATTTTTAACGGGTTTATAATTTTGAAAAAAAGTAACGGAGCAATTTTGATTCAGTACATAGATAGACATTTATATACTTAAGATGCTGTAAATTGCTGAAATTGTTTTCAAGATATCGTGGCAACAGTTTTCAAAGAACGTGTTTGGAGAAAATTGCGTTTTGAAGTTGGTGTACGCTCCGGTTTTATTGGTGTAACTTTAAAACGGCTTCGAATTTTCAAAAATCGTTTTAACCACGTCTTCTAAACATGTTTTAAAAATGATTTATAAAAATAAGCGATTTTTTTGACCCGTCACAGTAGACGACCCCCTTAGATTAAACAGTGCTGAAGGCAGATGAAAGAAAACTTGTTGTTAGGCAAATGTTTCGCAACATCAAAACAAGACAAATGTTGCAAAGAACTTGTTTAGCAACAACCATTGGTGCTGCCAGAAAAAATATATTTAAGTTCAAAATAAACAGGAATTTTATTTTCAAAGAACTTCCATGTTTATTTATTTCGACTGAGATACTTATGTAGGAAAACCCCAGAGACTGTGCGGCGGCCATGAGCGATCCGCTGTGGATACTATACACACACAAGATCGCTGTTGGGGATTTTCTAGACCGCATTTAGGCGGTTACGACCAGTTAGCCACGGAGCTCGGTGCTCCGCTTCGGTTGCACTTTGGCCAAATGTGCCACGAGTCTGTTAAAAGCGAACCAACGGCTTGCAGGCTGCAACTTTCCCCGGTCTTTTGGAAATTTGTTTATGGAGCGCATCAAGAGAAATGCCAAAAATAATTAATTTAGCCGCATTGTTGCTCCGCATCAGACATGTTATATAAAAGCAATGCTCGATTATTATAGTAATTTTTCAACGTGAATCGCACTCTAAAAGACAATAGTTTTTGTTGATCCTGTTGCGGGAAAGTTGGGATTTCCTCGCTCATTGACTTCCTGCTTCAAAACTAACAAATTGTTACGACTGAAGTTGATTTTTAGAGCAAAGGAGCGAAGGAAGTATTTAATGAATCAAAAGACTTCTGGTTGGTCGAACTGCAATCAATAAAACCAGCTTTGTTCAAAAAAATTTCATTGACAATTGCTGGAAAAACGTGAATCGTATTTTGATGATCCAAAAAATAATATACAAAACATGTCAAGTTCATTCACAACTGAAAGCGAAGCATCATCGAAACTTTTAATACCCTGGTGGTAAAATATCAAAACTTGTTTATTGAAAGTTTAATGATTATAGGTTTTAAACAATGATGATTAGGTACAAATTCACAAGCTAGAATTACAGTTTTGGGCTCTGGTTAGACATAGTTAATATATATTATATTGCATACAAAATAGGAATGACTAAAGATATAATATTTCACTTGAGATATAACTAGATTAAGCTGTAAAACTACAATAGATAGCTCTTGTGTCCTGCTAAAGACGCTTGCTAAAGCTATACAAACGTTTAAGAACTCACAAGTGAGAGCCGTTGGCACCCTTGACTTACAACTCTTTTAAAATCATTTTTAAATTACTCCGACTAGACTTAGACTTAGATTAAACTCCTGAAAATTAAATGATAAATGATAATTAAATTAATTTCAACTTCTTAGTGTATAGTTTTTTGTGGAAGGTTGACAAAAAGCTCTAAAAGACACCGATCAAATGAAGGGCTCTACCTTTTTTTGTTTCGAAGCCGAATATGAAATCCAAGTTATTTGATATTTAGGTTTGGTTCAGTCTAGTTAAGAATTTTCTATATAAGAGTTTATATTCAACTTAAAGAAGTTTTAATTCTTATGCAGTTTTGTAACAAGAATATGAATATTATTTAGCAATATTTAAAATCTAGTGAAAGGAACCACGGATAAATTGGCAAGCATTTTCTGATGGTTTCACAAAAATCATAGACCCAACAGTTTGGATAATAACATGGTTTCGGATAATATTTGTTATCAAGTTGACAAGTTGAAAAATAATAATAGTGCAAGATACCTGGTATTTTAAAAAGTGTTTCGAATTTAGATACATTAATTGGAGGCAAGTGTCGACATATACCACAATACCTGGCATGAAAAGCCGCACCAAACCTGTGACGCAAGTACATGAAGCTGCATTGGTTATGGCGCATTAAATTCGAATAGCGTTTGGGACAATCGTCTAATATTAAGTGGAAGTCCGATAAACGAGCAAACAGAAACACACAAGTGAAATAATCGGGCGAAGCCACAATCAAATGGAATTCAATTAAAATTATTGTCATGTCTCGCGGCGTGTGGGTAACGGCGGCCGGAGCAGCCTTCGAGCCTAAGTCCACAAAGTCACTAATTGTTTGCCAACTGCTGTGCTCAGTGCTCTTTGCGCTTAACCATGGTCACCGGTGCTAATCCGACACCTGTCCACCTGTTTCCAGGTCGCTTCGGCCGAGTCATTGTGATAACGAAAGATGGAGACGACAATATGATCAGGCGCGAGGTGTTCCAGGAGCTGCGCCAGCTGGACGATCTCATTCAGAATGCCAGCACCACCTACGACGGGGACACGTACACCTACAAGGACAACTGCGCCCGATGGGAGGGCGAGTGCTTCGAGAACGACATTCTCAACCTGGACGCCCTGATGGATGATGTGAGTACTGAAATACCCTGCAGTACCGCTTGTCATCATGGGGGTGTGTCGATGAAACGTTGATGACAAGCCCATACAAACATTGATGAATTTTTGTATGGCATGTCCGCTCTTGTCATCAACACAAATTCATCAACGTTTCATCAACAACTTGTAATCAATCTGTCATCAACCTTTTTGGGTGAAGAGAAAAAAATGAGAGCGCGAGAGAGTCGGGTTTGACACGAAGTCGAAAGAGAGCGTCGGCTCGGTCGAAGTCGCCGTCGGCTGTTGATGAATCGTTGATTACAGAGGCCT
>VNJV01004426.1:0-34873 GCA_008042635.1 Drosophila nikananu | reverse complement strand
GGCTTTGTTGCACAAACGGGAAGGATTCACCGAGCCAACCCATTCTGGTAATGGATGGGCATGAGCAAACCACCTCCCATTCGATACCGGACGACGAACTGGCGTTCGTATAATGCCGCACTGAAGCAACGAGGCTCCCTGACGGTGTGGTTTGACCCGACCATGGCCTGGAATGGGTTCCCGACGGGACGGCGCGGCCGCAGACCAGACTATAGCGATGTCGCCATCCAGACCTGTCTGACGCTGAAGCTTTTGTTTGGTATGGCCCTGAGGCAGACGACCGGTTTTGTCGAAAGTCTGCTTCGTCTGGCCGGGTTGGCGTGGTCTGTCCCGGATTTCAGCACGCTCTGTCGTCGCCAGAAATTTCTGACGGTCGACATTCCCTATCGTGGCTCGAATGAGCCTTTGCATCTTCTGATCGACAGCACAGGGATCAAGATCGAAGGAGAAGGCGAGTGGCACACGCGCAAGCATGGCGGCTCGAAACGCAGGATCTGGCGCAAGCTTCATATCGGCATCGACGAGCGAACGTTGGAAATCCGGGCTGTCGAAATCACCGGTAACGACGTTGGTGACGCACCGGTTCTGCCGGGATTGCTGGCGCAGATCCCGCACGATGAAGAGATTGGCAGCGTGACGGCTGATGGCGCCTATGACACCCGAAGCTGCCACGAGACCATTGCGGAACGAGGTGCCGATGCGATCATTCCACCCCGGCGGAATGCAAAACTGTGGCGCCCGACAACGCCTGGCGCCCGGGCCAGAAATGAGGCCATACGGGCTTCAGAACGCTTCGGGCGGGCAATCTGGCGACGCTGGAGCGGGTATCACCGCCGAAGCCGCGTCGAGACGAAAATGCACTGCATCAAACTGCTCGGCCAGCGCCTCATGGCACGAGACTTTCGCCGTCAGATCTCCGAAGTTCACGTCCGTATCGCCATACTCAATCGCTTCACCGCGCTCGGAACCCCAATCACACAGACCGTTCGGTAAACAACGACCCATCAAAGAGCTTGCCGCGTCCAATTCCCGATTTGTGCAACAAAGCCATCTTCCAGCCCTTCTTAGTTCCGACATTGCCTTATTGAAAATCGACAAATGGACCAATGGCGATGTCCGCGATTTTCGTGACACCATGCTGGCAGCGGGACTGGCCAAGGGAACCGTCGTCAAACGCCTAAACATGATTGCGGCCATCATCGAATACGCCAACTCGGAATGGGACACGACCATCCTCAATCATGCTTCCGCCAAAAGGACCAAACGGCCCGAGGGAGCGGATCGCAAGAGAAACCGGAGATTAAAGGACGGCGAAGAAGACGAACTTCTGCGGGCTGCTTCTCGGCCAGACGGGGTTTTCAGGCATTACCCTGATGTGGTGTGGCTCATCAGGTGGTCGATTGAACAAGGCTGCCGCTTAGGGGAATCTCTCAGTTTGCGCTGGCAGGATATCGACTTCGGCAAGCAGACCATTTCCCTCGCCCGCGTGAAGAGTGACAGGCACAGAGAAGAACTTGGTCCCGAAATCCGTCCCATGACCAAAGGTGCACAACGTGTCCTCATGGAAAAGCGGGCCGCCATGGAAACGGTGCCTGACCGAAAAGATATTGTCTTTTCGGTGGGAGAGAGAAAAATTTTTTCTGTCCTGTTCGGTCGCATGACCCGGCAAGCAGGAATTCAGGGTCTGACCTTTCATGATTTGCGCCACGAAGCAACATCGCGCCTGGCCCGCTATCTGAATCCGATTGAACTGACCCGAGTCACTGGCCATCGCGATCTGAAGTCACTTAACCGCTACTATCAGCCTGTGCCAGGAGATATTGCGGACAAGACACGCTAACTGCCAGCCAGGATAATCAAAGGTAACCAGAGCGCGTTTTACTGGAAGCCGATAACACGGGTGAAGAGGAAGGCTGCCAACGCCAGCGCCATCACGGAGAAGAGAAACAGATCAGGATGCTGGCAGCTCAGTACCAGTGCGCCCCGTCCGCGCTGACGGCGGCGACGCTTTTCAAACCGTTCGGTTTCAAAAAGCTTTTCTTCAATAAAGAGATCGAGATCTTCCTGGCGAAACAGCCGCATGCTGCCGATCTTGACGGACCGTGGGCCAATCCCTAGCGAGACCCAGTTGGCCAGCGTTCCCTTGGCGATCCCAAGATAATCCGCTGCCTCCTGATACCGCATCAATCCCCGCCTTACATAGGCGGAGAGACGCCGTGAGCCGGATGTCTGTTCCAGACGATCCGATTGAGGCAAGCATTTCGCGTTTCGTGACATGATGATCCTCTGCCATGGCAAGATCCGTGACACCCACGAATCACTTTCTCCTTTAATGATAACTCACAATTCTGAAACTGCCAGCGAGGGATAGAAACCGGCCGAGAATGATACCCCTATTTTCTGAGCCAAAAGTGCTTCCATCAAGCGCCGCTTCTCCTTATGAAAAAAATCGTTCAGGAAAGGCGGCCATGGGGGGGTGAACGGAAGGTCAGCTTGCGGATGGCGCGGTTAGAAAAGCAGTCATTCATCTGACCGATGCTTACAACAGCTATACGGTCATAGTTGTGATTTATGCTACTCTTGGAGAATGCTGATGACGTGCGATTAGCGACATATATCGCGATACTTGGATATATGTTGTGGCTATAAACCCGCATCCAGATGAGACTTTTGCGCTAATACTGACGGTAGATATCGTGGCATTGATGGGGCTTGCTGCCACCAGAGATATATACCAGGGCTGAAAGCCTCATACGGCATGTGGCGGCATGAAATACATCTGGACCATATTATATTTAAATACCAAGCGACAAACGAATACACAAAAATAACATATAATAATATCGATAATATCAATAATTTTATTTCAACAATTATTTTTGTTTATTCTATAAAATACGTTTCGCGCAGAACGACGACTTTCAAGGATATGGTGATCCCTTAATACACGCAGCTGCTGACTAGGGTGTGTCGTCAGTTAATTCCAATGATGGCGGAGACGAATTGCACGGCTGCGAGGAAAGTTGACTTCAGCTTGTCATATCGTGTTGCAATACCCCTGAACTGTTTAAGTCTGGCGAAGAAGAGTTCGATGATGTTTCGTTTTTTATAAAGCGAGAAGAGGATTTTCCGTGGATTGCGTCGGTTTTTCTTTGACGGAATAACCGGTGTGATCCCCCGCTCTTCAAGCTTTTCGATGAGGGGATCGGCATCATAAGCCTTGTCGGCGATGAAGACCTCGGGATCGACTTCATCGAGCAATGGCTCTGCTTCTGTGATGTCGGCCCTTTGTCCGGGCGTCAGGGAAAGAGCCGCAGCCTTTCCCGCGGCATCGACAATGGCATGGATTTTCGTGGTCAGTCCGCCACGGGACCGCCCGGTGGCCTGATCCGCCCCCCTTTTTTACGGGCGCCCGCGCTATGCTGGTGAGCACGGACAATGGTGCTGTCGATCATCATGTATTCGTTGTCATGGTCAGCAGCCAGATGCCGGAAAATCCGCTCGATCACGCCGCCTTCGCACCAGCGACGCAGCCGCCGGTGCACGTTCTTCCAGTCCCCGAACCGGACAGGCAGATCACGCCAGGGAATGCCTGCACGGTAACGATACAGCACGGCTTCGATAAACAGACGGTTATCCTCAGCCGTCCCACCGACATGACCTTCGCGACCCGGGAGAAGATCTTTTATTCGCTCCCACTGACCATCGCTCAAACCATACCGTCGCATTCACACTCTCCCCGTTCCAGAAACAGGAAGAAAACATCACAGATCAAACGGGAGTACAAGCTTCATAATCCCCCCGTTTAACTGACGACACGCCCTAGGAAAATGCTTCCTATCATCTGGTGAGGCATCTCCAGACCTCATTGATGGTGAAAATCCCTAGATAATTCGTTTGTTTCTTTTTTCACCGCTTTGAGGGGAAGGGGCAATGATGCGTTGACTTTACGTTTTAATAAAACCTATAATTTATGAGTTAATAGAAATTAGAAACTTTAAGTGAGGGTTAAAGCTAGTGTCTGCGGGTAGAATCTCGGACATCTCAGAAATCGCACGCAAGGCTTCCCCAGCTCTGGCTGTTGCTGTCGGGTTGGGCGGAGTGGGGGCGGTTTTGCTTGTTGTGCAGATGATTCTTCTGGCTAAACTGGTGGCTGATGTTGCCTTGCAACGCCTGCCTGTCGAGGCAGAGTTCTGGCCTTTCACAGGTTTCCTGTGCGCAGCATTGATGCGCTGCTGCGTGCAGTGGGCTTCAGAGATGACGGGTGAGCAAGCGGCCCAGAAGGTTGTGACCGTCTTTCGTCAGGACCTGATCCAGCGTCTGTTCCGAATTGGTCCTGTCGGATTGCAGGATCTGGAAACCGGGCGCCTTGCAACGTCTCTGACGGATAGTGTGGCAGCCCTTCAGCCCTATATCGCACAGTACATTCCAAGAGCTGCGGCAATGGTGATCCTGCCGTGCGTTATTCTTGCGGTTGTCGCAGGGCTGGATGGTTGGAGTTTTCTGATCCTTGCCATGACGGGACCACTGATACCGATCTTCATGGCTCTGGTCGGTTACAGCGCTCAAGGCTTGATGGACCGACAGTGGACGCGGCTTCTTTTGCTTGGTGCGTCTTTTTTCGATGCCGTACAGGGACTGACAACTCTGCGTCTTTTTGGTCAGGCACGGGAAAGCGTAAAAATGGTGCAGGCTATGGCCGAGGCGCACCGACTGGCGACGATGCAGGTCATGCGCGTTGCATTTTTGACTTCTGCCGTTCTGGAATTCTTTTCCAGCCTCGCGGTCGCACTTGTCGCGATTGTTCTGGGCTCTCGTCTGCTTTCAGGGCAGGTTGATTTTCAAACCTCTTTTTTGGTTCTTCTGCTGGCCCCGGAGTATTTCGCGCCGCTCCGCAATTTTTCTGCCAGCTATCATGCCCGTCAGAACGCGCTGTCAGCCATGGACGGGCTTATGGCCTTTATGCGTCTTCCAGAACTCTGTGTCGATCAGGGCGCGCGCCCTCATCAGGCCAAAACTGCGGCCCCTGAAAAGCTTATTTTCAAGGATGTTTCCGCAGGTTACGGACAGGGTTCAGACATTCTGTGTGGTATCTCCTTTACTGCTCATCGCGGCACTATTACGGCGGTAACAGGTGCCAGTGGATGTGGTAAGACCACACTTCTGCACATTCTTCTGGGAATGATGCCAGTTCGCGCCGGAGAGATTATTGCTGTTGATGATGCCGGCAGCCGCATTGCTGCACAGAACTGGCGTATTGGTTGGGTCCCGCAGTCTCCGCATCTTCTGAACGAGACAATTCGGGACAATCTGCGTCTGGCAGACCCGGATGCCGATGATACCAGGTTGCGGTCTGTCGCCGCTCTCGCTGGCGTGCTCTCTTTTATCAACGACTTGCCTGACGGGCTGGATACCGTAGTGGGTGATCGCGGCACTGCTCTCTCGGGTGGCGAGGTCCGGCGTCTGGCATTGGCGCGGGCTTTAATGAATGCACCAGATATTCTGGTTTTCGATGAACCGACTGCGGATCTGGATAGTGCCAACGCAGCCATGATTGCGACCGCCCTCAAGCAACTGGCAGCCAGTCGCATCGTGATCGCTGTTTCGCACCGTCCGGACATTCTTCATCAGGCTACGCAAGTTTTTCACCTTCCCGAAGGTGTTCTTCACCTCAATGAAATTCAGCGAGCCGTAGCATGACGGAGCTTCGCTATGCCTTTCGCCTGATCGCACCTGCACGGGGGAAAATGATCTTTGGTTTTTCCTTTGCCTGTCTGGCATCTCTCTCAGGGTTCGGACTTCTTTTCCTGTCGGGCTGGTTGATTGCGGCGGCAGCTGCGGCGGGTCTTGGCGGAATAGTGACGCGCAATCTCTTTAACCTGTTCATGCCTGCCGCAGGTGTCCGGTTTTTTGCGACCGCCCGCATCCTGACACGCTATGGGGAACGACTGGTAGCGCATGACGCTGCGCTTGAAAGTGTCAGCGTTCTGCGCAGTTGGGTGTTTACACGCCTCATCCCCCGTTCCACTCTCCTGACGGATCACCGTAGCGGAGATGTATTGGGAAGACTGGTGTCCGATACTCAGACCGTCGGCCAATTCCCGATTGATGCACTGATGCCGTTTGGTGTGGCGGCAATCTGCGGGACAGTCAGTGTTGCCATCACAACTGTGTTCTCTCTTCAAGCGGGACTGCTTCTGGCTCTGGCGCTATTGCTCGGGGGAGTGGGGGTGCCCTCTCTGGTCGGCCGTCGGGTTGATCATGACGTGCAGCGCCTGGCCGAGCTTGGCGACAACTTCCGTGCGGATCTCGTTGAGGCTGTGCAGTGTGCAGGCGATATCATTCTGTGCGACGCAGTGGCACGGACAGTAGCGTCGCTTAATGCCACGCAGGATCTTTCAGGAAAAATGCAGTTGCGTTCCCTCGCATGGTCCCATGCGTCGCGGCAGATGGTGGCTTTCATCGCCGTCCTCGCGGTTGCCGGAATGCTGATGATCGGTGCGCACGCTTTACAATCCCAAGCCCTGAGCACCCCCGAACTGCCTATGCTCATCCTAGGGACCATGGCGGCAATGGAGTTTGTTTCGGGCGTCGTTCCGGCCCGCCAGGCCCTGGCTCGGGCGCGGCTTTCCATACGTCGCCTCATGACACTGTGCGAGGCACCCCTGCCTGTTGCGGAAGCAGAAAACGTTTGGAAAAGTGCCGATTTCACACGCCTTGTGATGCGGGACGTCCAGTTTGGCTATGCCGGTAGCCGGAAGAAAGTGCTGAAAGGCTGCTCCCTAAGCATCCATTCCGGGGAGCGTATTGGGGTCGTCGGGCCATCAGGGGCGGGAAAAAGTTCGCTTATTCGCCTGCTGCTTCGGCTGGAAGACTATCAGTCGGGCTCCATTCAATGGGGTGGAACTGATCTGAAACAGCTCGATACGCAGACGCTTTCAACGCAGATCGGCGTTCTGTCGCAGGACTTTCACCTGTTTCAGGGCAGTGTCCGGCGTAATTTATTGCTGGCCCGCCCAGACGCAACTGACGCGGAAATGTGGGCGGCATTATCCAGCGCCTGCCTCGCCGAAGACATCCGGCTTATGGAAAACGGGCTGAATACCCTCATCGGGGAGCATGGTATGCGGCTGTCTGGTGGACAGGCGCGCCGGTTGGCAGTTGCGCAGACTATTCTGCGTCAACCGCGCTGGATCATTCTGGATGAACCGACCGAAGGACTGCCCCCTGAAAAAGGCAGAGACCTGATCGCATCGATACTGGCAGCACTGCCACAGACAACAGTGCTCTGTATTACCCACCGTCCCGAGCCGCTGGAGTTCATGCAGCGTGTTTTGCGACTGGAGGATGGTCGACTTCATGAGCGGGAGGGACTGCCGTGATCCGACGATGATGCACGCCGGATACCGGCCCTTCGTTCCTTTTTCTGTCCTGTTCACAGGAGGATCCCATCGTGGATTTCATCAACCCGCAGGTCGTCGATCTTTCGCGTCTCCAGTTTGCGCTGACGGCCCTCTATCACTTCATGTTTGTGCCCCTGACGCTTGGGCTGACGTTCATGCTGGCCGCAATGGAGACAGTGTATGTTGTCACCGGCCGCAAAATTTATCGGGATATGGCCCAGTTCTGGGGCAAGCTGTTTGGCATCAACTTCGCCATTGGTGTTGCAACCGGGCTGACCATGGAATTCGAATTCGGGACCAACTGGTCCATGTATTCGCATTTCTTTGGCGACATGTTTGGCACACCGCTCGCCATTGAAGGCCTGATGGCCTTCTTTATGGAATCCACGTTTGTCGGTCTCATGTTCTTTGGCTGGGATCGTCTGAGTAAGCCTGCTCATCTGGCCATCACCTATCTTGTGGCGCTGGGATCCAACCTTTCAGCGCTCTGGATCCTGATTGCCAATGCTGGAATGAATGTGCCGGAAGGTGCGCATTTCGATGCGGATACGATGCGCATGCAGTTTGACAGCTTCGTACGTGTTGTCTTCAGTCAGGATGCACAGGCGAAGTTTGTGCATACTTCTGTCGCTGGCTATGTGGCCGCGGCCATGTTCGTCATGGGAATCAGCGCGTTTTACCTGTTGCGCAAACAGCATCGCGAACTGGCAGCCCGCTCTTTCCGCATGGCGGCTCTGTTTGGTCTTATTTCATCCGTTGCCGTCATCACACTAGGCGATGTTCTGGGCCGGATGGACTACGAAAAACAGCCAACGAAAATCGCCGCCATCGAAGGTCTGTGGCATACGACGAAGCCGCCTTACGAACCGTGGATCCTTGCGGCTCTTCCGGATGATGAAAAGCAGGTCAATCACTTCGAGATCAACATTCCCTATGTTCTGACGCCGTTGATCACGCACAGCTTCGATCAACCTGTTACCGGAATGTCTGAACTCGAAGATCAGGCTGCCCCGCGCATCCGCTCGGGGATTATCGCTCTGACAGCACTACGCCGTTATGGGGCGACGCATGACAAAGCCGACCTGGATCTGTTCAATGCCCATCAGGACGATATGGGTTTTGGCTTCCTGGCAACGCGTCATGCACCCCATCAGGATGTCACGAATATCCCTGCCGATCAGCTTGATGCGGTCGTAAAGCAGACACAGCCTGACATTCTGCCGAACGTGTTTGTGACGTTCTGGTCGTTCCGGTTCATGGTTTTTCTCGGTGGGTATTTCTTCGCAATTTTTGCAGTATCCGCACTCCTGAGCCTGAAGAACCGGCTGGAAGCCAACCCCTGGCTGCTCAAAACGGTCATGTGGTCGATCCCGCTTCCTATCCTCGCAACAGAGTTTGGCTGGATTACCGCAGAGGCCGGGCGTCAGCCCTGGACTGTTTTCAACAAGTTGCCGACCTTCCTGTCCGCTTCCGGGCACAGCACGGGCTACATGGTCTTCTCGCTGGCCGGTTTTGCACTGCTCTACAGTGTGTTTATCGCCGCTGAACTCTATCTGATGTTCCGCTTTGCCCGCCTCGGTCCAGAAGAGCATGGAACGCCTCACAACGAAACAGACGCTTTGCTGTCCCACTTCCACGGGAGCCACGCCTGATATGAACGTCCTTTTTCTTACTCTGAAAAACCGGAGGGTCTGACATGGAGACCTATGCACTTCTCAAACTGATCTGGACGGGAATTCTCGGTGTCCTGTTCATCGGACTTGGCACCATGGTCGGTATGGATATGGGCGTTGGTACGCTGCTGCGCTTCGTGGGGCGCAATGATGGGGAGCGTCGGACGGCGCTCAATATCATCGGGCCACACTGGGACGGCAATCAGGTATGGTTCATTCTGGGTGGAGGTGCGATTTTCGCGGCGTTTCCAACACTGTATGGCACGTCGTTTTCTGTCTTCTATGTTGTCATGATCCTGCTGCTGTTCAGCATGATTCTGCGCCCTGTGGCATTTGAATATCGCTCAAAAGCCGATAGCAGACACTGGCGTGCAAGCTGGGACGTGACGTTCCTGATTTCGGGTTTTGTGCCCATGTTCGTTTATGGCGCGGCATTTGGAAATATTCTGGAAGGCGTGGGCTATCACTTCACCTGGACGGGGCAGTATGTTCAGGATGAATCTTTCCTGAACTATCTGATCAACCCATTCGCCATTTTGTGCGGGTTGATGTCCGTTGCATTAAGTGTGCAGCAGGGTGGAGCAATGTTGATGCTGCGCTCTGAAAACCCGATTTATGGCCGAGCACGGGCTTATGGTTCGATCGGCGGATTTGTTGCGGCGGCTCTGTTTGTTATTGGCGGTTTCTGGATTGCTCACATGCCGGGTTTTGTTCTGACATCCCTGTCTGACCCTGCGATGCCTGCCAACCCACTCCATGGTCAGACTGCGGCAATCCGTCCCGGTGCATGGCTTGAAAACTATCATGCCCACCCGGTTCTGTGGCTGCTACCGACCCTTGGTACGGTCTGCATGATTGGTGAAGCGCTTCTTCTGCGTGTCAATCGTCCGGCTTTGGGCTGGTGGTTCGGTCTGGGAGCCTGGGCAGGAACAATCACGACTGTCGGGGCTGCCATGTTCCCGTTTCTGATGCCGTCCATTACCGCACCCGATCAGAGCCTCACAGTCTGGAACGGAACCGGAAGTCTCTATGGACTCAGCTGCATGCTGGTTGTGGCGGTTATCTTTGTCCCGATCATCCTGAGCTACACGTCGTGGTGCTATCATGTCATGCGTGGCCGTGTGCGGGTTCAGGACGTCATCAACGACTCTCATAGCTATTGAGGAGTTATCCTTCATGAAAATCTTCAGACTGGCCGGAATGGGTCTGGCTCTTGTTATTGCGCTGCTGTTCGCCGTCTTTGTGGGCGATCAGGGACCCTGGTATTTCGCATGGGTGATTGGAACAGTCATGATCGTTCTGATTTCCGGTGCTGGCGCTGTTCTTCTGGATGCACAGGAAGAAGGCATCACGAACGGGGAGCAACTCTCATGATGGGAGATCTGGAAGCCATCATCTTCTTCGTTCCGTTCTTTTATATGGCCATTTATCTGGTGGCATATGTCTGTATGAAGCGCCGTTTGCCATGACCGGAAATTAATGACCGGAATTCCGGAATTTTCTGAACCCTATCATCAGGATGAAATCATGCGTAATTTTTTTGAGAAACTTTCTTCGGATATCTCGGTATCGTCACAAATTGTCGCTGCAGATGTTGGGGCAGTCGCGGGGGCAGGCTTTAGAAGTATCCTATGCCTGAGTCCAGAGGAAACAAAGGAGAGGTTTCCTAATAGCCTTCAAATTGAACAGGCATCTTTTTGTAGCGGTCTTGGTTTCGCTGATATCGCTATTCCGCAATCTGGCCCGATAGCCACACCCAAGCTCGAACAAATCAAGTCAGTGCTAACCAAACTTCCAAGTCCCGTTCTCATTTATTCTGGAAGTGATCTCCGGGCTGCACGGATATGGGCAGAGGCAATGGCATTATAAATTTATAACCAGTCTTACATGGCCTTGGGTTTAAAAAGCAAAGAATAGCGCATCCCAGACCTATCGCAGAGAAATGACAACTCGTCCTGCTTTTTCTTGCAGCACGGCATCGAGTTTTGAGAAAGCCATTCCGATAAGGTTAAGTCGGGGGCGTATGGCAGGCGGAACACCAACACAGTTCCAGCCTGCCCGATGGTTTTTGTGCCGCCGGGAGCTTGTGAGCCGGACGGATTGTCCATCATGACGATATCGTCCACTCCAGTGTTGATATGGGAGCCTGTTCGACACAGGCCTGAAACACCGCGTCTTTCATGAGGCCGTCATGTAGGAAAGGGGCGCTCATGCCTGATAAACGTAGGCAACGGATGCAGTCGCCAAAATGGTGCCAGATTGCGCTAAGAGCTGCTCAATACAGCATTAAACGTCTGATACGGCACAGCCTTCTTCACGCGTCACGATGTCCGCTTTTGGAAAAGGTATGGTTGTACTTGTGTGTCTAGGATGAGGGCGGAAGCGGGAGGTCCGCTTAATGCCGAGCAAACGTACAGACAACTCAGGGGAGCCTCCAGCCATCATAAACAACGCTACCTCCATTATCCGTCGTCACTGCACTGACACAATAGCCGTTCTGTATGCGCCATCCACTCCCTGCACATTTAAGTATCTTGGTCAGGTCACCCGATTTGTAGAGCTTGTAGATCGGATCGATCAATCCGCGTTCATAGAGTTGTCGGGCTGTCTTCCCGGTTTCACTCGTCGCCCAGGACGTCATCGCCAGCGCATTCGTGTCAAGGGCATCCGCCATTCCTTTTTCGTAACCGGTTTTCTGCCCGGCATTGCTCCCCGCGCTATATCCTTCTTTTTGCCCGTCCGCAGTTCCTTTGGTGTATCCTGCATTATAACCTACCTCATAATGCTCATCGTGAATCCGTGTTCTTCCGGTCCACAGAACTGTCACCAAAGCTTCACGTACTAGGGTGTGTCGTCAGTTAATTCCAATGATGGCGGAGACGAATTGCACGGCTGCGAGGAAAGTTGACTTCAGCTTGTCATATCGTGTTGCAATACCCCTGAACTGTTTAAGTCTGGCGAAGAAGCGTTCGATGATGTTTCGTTTTTTATAAAACGAGAAGAGGATTTTCCGTGGATTGCGTCGGTTTTTCTTTGACGGAATAACCGGTGTGATCCCCCGCTCTTCAAGCTTTTCGATGAGGGGATCGGCATCATAAGCCTTGTCGGCGATGAAGACCTCGGGATCGACTTCATCGAGCAATGGCTCTGCTTCTGTGATGTCGGCCCTTTGTCCGGGCGTCAGGGAAAGAGCCGCAGCCTTTCCCGCGGCATCGACAATGGCATGGATTTTCGTGGTCAGTCCGCCACGGGACCGCCCGGTGGCCTGATCCGCCCCCCTTTTTTACGGGCGCCCGCGCTATGCTGGTGAGCACGGACAATGGTGCTGTCGATCATCATGTATTCGTTGTCATGGTCAGCAGCCAGATGCCGGAAAATCCGCTCGATCACGCCGCCTTCGCACCAGCGACGCAGCCGCCGGTGCACGTTCTTCCAGTCCCCGAACCGGGCAGGCAGATCACGCCAGGGAATGCCTGCACGGTAACGATACAGCACGGCTTCGATAAACAGACGGTTATCCTCAGCCGTCCCACCGACATGACCTTCGCGACCCGGGAGAAGATCTTTTATTCGCTCCCACTGACCATCGCTCAAACCATACCGTCGCATTCACACTCTCCCCGTTCCAGAAACAGGAAGAAAACATCACAGATCAAACGGGAGTACAAGCTTCATAATCCCCCCGTTTAACTGACGACACGCCCTAGTAATCAGTTCAGTCCGTTGTTGGGTCCGCTAAAATATCTTGTGGTAATGCGCTGGAATTGTTGACTAACCGCCGTAATTTGCGTAACTCGCGCGTGGCATTAACGGCAGTTATCCCGCAGATAACTGAGTCATTAAGGTGGAAAATAACAAAAGCTCCATCGCTCGGGTTACCGCGTATAACTTCGCTGGTTCCAAGCGGGTTACCTACAACTTGAATGTTAAAGGTGTACTGGTCTGTCCAGTATGATCCTGGTGATGAGTAATCGTCAGGCACACCAAGAATCGCTTTAGCTACGTGCTCGCCATGGCTCGCTGCATGCTGCCATGTTTCATCACGGCGTTGCGTGCCGTAATGTACGTTGTAATGAAAGGCGACCTCTCCCGCAGCATAAATGTCTTTAATGCTGGTTCTGCCGTGTGCATCGACAGCAATGCCACCAGTTGCAGCCTCAATCCCAGCAAGGCTGCCAAGTTCGTGCTCAGGGCACACACCAATGCCAACAACAATCAAATCTGCAGCGAGGGTGCTCTTGTCGGAGAGGGTGAGAGAGTAGCCAGACTTGCCTTTTTCTACATCTATAATATGCGTTTGGCACCGAATATCTACACCGTGTTTAGTGTGTTCTGCCGCAAGAAAGCTGGACAGTAACGGGCTGCCAGAGCGCGCCAGTGGCCTTTCCCCAGCCTCAATAACAGTAACATGAAAGCCTTGTGCCGTTGCCGAGGCAGCGACTTCAAGGCCAATAATGCCTGCACCCACAATAACCATGCTGGCCCCTTTGGGTAGGCTTTGCATGTCCTGTCTTAATCTTTGCGCATCAAGGGACGTGCGCAAATAATGGATAAAGGGCGCACCGTAAGGAAAAAGAGGCAGCGTGCGGGGACGTGAGCCTGTGGCCAAAAGGAGCGTACTGTAAGGCAGTTGTGTCCCGTCAGAGAGCGTTACAAGGTGGGCTGCAGCATCAATAGCGGTCGCTTCAGCACCGAGCCTCAGGTCTATCTGGTTTGTCTTGTAAAAGGCTTCGTCACGGAGCAAGAAAGTGGCGGGAGGTGTGCTTGTATGCAGAGCATCTTTAGAGAGCGGTGGCCTGTCATAAGGCATTGTATTTTCACGGCTTAACAAGATAATCTGCCCTTTAAAGCCATTTTCCCGCAGGGCTTGGGCGGCAGATACGCCAGCTATGCCAGCCCCTACAATGACAACCGTTTTTTCTTTCACTCTCAACTCTCACTTACTTGTTAATGCGCATACAAGCAAAAAATAATACTTTACCCCTATGTCAGATAAACTTTTCCCTCACAAGAGAGGGAGTATATTAAAAATTACGTTGAAATAAGAAAAAATCATGTTTGTCATACGAAAGGAATAACTTGGGAGTTGTTCCTGATTGGCGAGTGGAATGCACTATTTTAATCAGTGGGCAGGACGCACAGGAACTTCTTACGCAGCATCACTCGGCGCTCATATTAAAAATTATCAATATTGTGTGCTGTAAAGTATAAATATCTCTTCATCTTTCGTACGCCAGAATTTTATAAAGACTAAAAATTTCTAGTGCATATCACCATAAAAAGCGCTTAAAAGAGAATTGTTGCGTTTAAAGAACGGAAAAGCCAGCCAGAAACCCTTCGGGCTGCGTCGAATGACGTATGAAACTCTGATGGAGAATGAGGTAAATTCAAACCAATGAATTTTTGGAGGTGGAGATGAGCGGAACTCGCGTTGGAAACAGAGTGATCGGTTCGCAAGCTCCCGTCACGATTGGCTGGGATAATATACCAAAAGTGGAGGGGGGTAAGGTTAAGCAATTTGTCTTCACCTATTTTCAGCCGACTATGCTCTTCGCCTTGATTATTTTTTGGTATTACGCTCCCAATTCAATAGCGACGGCCACAACGGCCATCTGGATAGGCGTAGGCTTTCGGGTTCTCTTGATGGCGCTTGAGTGGGTAAATCCACGTTATGAAAGTTGGCGTTTGACCTGGAAAGAACTGGTCACGGACCTTTTTTATGTCGGCGTCGGTTATACTTTTTTACGGATTGTAAATAGTTATATTGGTAGTGATGCGGTGATTGATTTCATCCAGAGCTATTTTCATTTTGATAAAGTTATGTGGTTTCTTGTTCTTCCTCTTTTGGTTCAGGCGTTTATTATTTCATTTATTTTTGATTTTGGGCAGTACTGGATGCATCGCGGTATGCATACATGGTACCCGCTGTGGTTACCGCACTCGGTTCATCATTATGTTACCCAATTGAATATTAATAAAGGTGCAGTGGGCAATCCAACAGAGTTGTTTCTTATCGGACTTGGTTTAGGTGGCTTTTTTGATTTTTTGCCACGAGCTGTTTTGTTGGCTGGAGCCATGTCTATGGCAATTGGCGAATATCAGCATATTAACGTAAGGTTTAACACGCCGCGTTGGTGGAGATATTTGTTTAATACTACGGAGCATCATAGTTTGCATCATGCACAGGATTATGAAGCAACATGTAGCAACTATGCGAGCGTTTATATCTTCATAGATAGAATGTTCGGTACTTGTGTTGACGGTGAGGCTGAACTGCTTGGAACAGAAGGCGGGCGTCGTCTTACAATCAGTGAACAAATGACGTACCCGTTCACGAATGGTTGGCGTTACTATAAGAGGAAAGTCAAAAAAATGACCAAGCAATGGTTTGGAACAAAAGCGCGGCAATAAGCCCTAAATCATTGTTTCATTACTATTGAATGGGTTTGACCACTTAAAATGGTTAAAGAAAAGGGACACAAAAGTGAACAGGCATCTTATTGATTGGATATGGCATGTAAGAGGATGTCTTTCAATTCCCGCGCAACAAACCAGCAGCGAAGTTTTTTGTAAAATAGATCCTTTGTTTCAGGAATTTGGAACAACGCATGAATTGAAAAATGAGAGTCTGATTTTTTCTAAAAAAAATCAACCTTCTCAAGATAAGATGGCTGTATTTGATGGTGGTGTTTTGAGCATAGAGAGCAAAAAAGAAGGTTCTGTTTTGCAATATGACTTAAGAAGTAAAACACTCCTTTTTTGTTTTCTGGCACCGTTTTTCTTTCTGGCAATGGCCGAACTCACAATTGTGGTTAAACACCTCCAAAAGTCATCAACCGAAGTGTCACAGTCTTTAGCCGAGAAGGAAAAAAAGGAAGAGGCCAGATATCTTATTCAAAGCCCGATAGACAAAGCTTTGGGGGTGCCTGCGCCAGAAAAGAAAACAGATAAAGATGACGAGAAGCAGGGCAAGAAAAAACTCTCTCCCGTAGCGGCTTATGTTTTTGCCGGTATCTTTTCGGTCTTATACGTTATCGGCAGGATTAGCGAAGCTTTGTCCGTAAAGTCTCTTTTTAGAAAATATTTGTCTTAGTATTGATTTTCTAAGACATTAGAAAAGGTTGCGGTGTGCGTATTAAAAAAATACTAAAACATGCTTTAATGTTGGCGGTGTTTTCACCGTTCAGTTGTCTCCCTCATGCATTTGCGGCAACAGCGCCTACACAGCAGGTTATGCATGTGCCGGGTTCACCTGATTTTCTTGCCGTTGATGGTGCTTCAGTTTGGGTTATGAACAGAGGGCGTGTAGAGCACTGGTCTGTGTCGGGGAAACTGGCTGAAGTTAAGCTGGACCATCCTTGTGGTGCCATGTCAGTAGCGTTTGGCTCCCTTTGGGTTGCTGATTGCAAAGCGAATACCCTAAACCGGATAGACCTCAAGACTGCACAAAAAGACGTTGTTATTCAAACAGGTATAGCAAACCCCAAAGGTGAGCTGAATGTTGTCAGTGGGGAGGGTTCTATCTGGGTAGCCAGTGATGGCAGCGGAAAAGTTGCTCGTGTTGACCCCCTTACAAACAAAGTCATTGCATCTATCCCGGTCGATTCTGAAACCTATTATCTTGCATTCGGTTATGGTGCCCTATGGGGTGTAAGCGCTACCCATAACACGCTTCAAAAGATTGATCCGCAAACTAACACCGTCGTCAAAAAAACCGCTCTTGGGCGTGCTCCTGGCTTTCTTGCTGCGGGGGAAGGGGCAGTTTGGGTACAAGAGCAGGATGACGGAACCGTTGCACGTGTCTCCCCAGAAACAGGAGAGGTTTCTGGCCGGGTGAACGTCGATAACTCATTGATGTATGGGGATATTGATGCCGGGGGTGGTAAGGTCTGGCTGCGTACCACAGACCATCAGACATTTGTCGTCATTGATCCCCAAACTCTGGCCATTCGTGCACGAATTGGTGCACAAACGGGCAGTGGTGCGTTGCGGTACACCCCAGAAGGTATCTGGACAACATCTCACGATATTCATGTTCTGGCATGGTGGGAAAACCCGGAAAATATCGGGAATTAAAAAAAGCTGAAGAAAGTTATCTTATAGAGTGGCAGATGCTTCGTGCGCGTCGGGTAGTATCTGTATTTTATAAAAGTAGTGACAAGGTAAGCCCTGCCTGTCTAACTCAGCCAATAGAGAGGCGAGCACAAAAAGCACCCTCCTATAAAGCTCTCCCTCTTATTGAGTGAGTTTTCCAAAAGCGAGAAACAATCCTATTACAAATTGGTCTAAATTGAACCGTAATCGCCATTAAAGAAATGTGGAGAGAACGGATAGCGCCTACATCTTTTGCCCGTAGCATTAAAAAGTGCATTGCCAAGCGATGGAAACGCCGCAGTCGTACCAACCTCTCCAATACCGCCGGGGTTGTCAGTACTTTTGATGATATGCACATCAATGGGCGGAGCGTCATTAATGCGCATAAGCGGGTAGTTATGAAAATTACTTTGTTCTATGCGCCCATTTTTTATGGTTATTTCTCCATAAAGTGCGGCGCTAAACCCAAAAAGAAGCCCACCTTCCATTTGTGCTATAAGTGCATCCGTATTAACGGCTATTCCGCAATCCACAACGGCGGTCACTTTTTTTATAGTAATAGATTTTTTCTCCGTTACCACTGCTTCAGTGACCACAGCGCAATGAGAGCCAAAAGCATTATGCAAGGCCAGGCCACGGCCGGTGCCTGTGGGGAGCGGTTTGCTCCATTGGCTTTCTTCCGCAACACGTTTTAGAACTGCTACGGAACGAGGGTTTTTGCCCAAAAGGCGTAACCTGTATTCGAGCGGGTCGGTATGTGTTGCGGTGGCTAATTCATCTATAAAACTTTCCACTACGTAAACATTATGCGCTGGGCCAACACCCCGCCACCAGCCAACTGGCACAGGTGTGTCAGCGCGCGTCCATGTTACAAACATCTGGGGCAAGTCATAAGGTGTATCTACTGCACCGGCTACAGCATCAGTATCGAGCTTGCCTGCGGGCAACCCGCCTGGGGCAAAGCGGTCAACAACAGAAGGCCCACTTACATGGTGCTGCCAAGAAAGCGGCTGCCCATTTTGCCCCAGTGTTGCACTGATACGGTCATAGTACGCGGGCCGAAAAAGATCCTGACGGATATCTTCTTCCCGGCTCCAGATAAATTTTACAGGGTGAGAGACCTGACAGGCAAAGTGTGTTGCCTGTTCTAAAAAGTCTGTAGCCAGCCTACGCCCAAAACTACCGCCTATCATGTGGTTATGAATTGCAACTTTTTTTGGCGGCAAACCTGTTATCTTTGCAACTGCAGCCCGTGCACGGGTCGGAACCTGTGTACCCATCCAGACATCGCAATGCTCTGCACGCACATGTAATGTTACATTGGCGGGTTCCATAGGCGCATGAGAGAGAAATGGGAGCTCATAAGCCGCTTCCAGTTTTTTGCCAGACTCTGCAGAAGTATTCTTGGGTTTATCATCACGCGCAATAATTTCTGGCACCGAAAGGGAGGCATCGCGGATTTTTCGTCTGATGTCTTCAGAGCTAAGAGAAGAATTTTTTCCTTCTACCCATTTAATTTTGAGAGCAGCTAAGCCTTTTCTGGCGGTCCAGTAATTTTTTGCTATAACAGCAACGGCTGTACTGGTTTTTAGAACATTCAGAACACCAGGGATAGTCCTGCACAGTGTGTCATCAAGGGTGTCGAGAGTAGCGCCAATAACAGGTGCTCCCATAACAGCGCCAATCGCCATTTCTGGCACACGCACATCAATACCAAAAACAGCAGTACCGTTCGTTTTGGCAGGAATATCAACCCGCGGGAAAGACTTGCCTATCAATTTCCAGTCGCTGGGGGCTTTTAGCGGCACATTTTGGGGTATGTTCTGCCGGGCGGCATCAACTGCAAAGTCACCATACTGCGCACAATGCTGGCCTGTATGGTCTTTTATGTAACCATTTTCGGCTGCTAACAAATGCTGCGGTATATTCCAGCGTGCAGCAGCAGCAGTAAGAAGCATAAGCCGAACCGCTGCACCAGCTTGCCGTAAAGGTACCCACGCATTACGGACAGAACGCGAACCGCCCGTTGAAAGGGATTTTAGAAACTTTGGAGCAACATCACTCACGTCCTGCGGGAATGCAGGCAGGACAGTAATGTCTTTAGGGTCTACTTCCAGTTCTTCTGCAATAATAATGGCTTCGGTTGTGTAAATACCCTGTCCCATTTCAATGTTTGGAACAATGAGAGACATTTTATTATCACTCCCAATACGAACAACACCCCCAAGCGTAATATCTGATGGGGGGCGAACATTCAGGCTTGTTTGCGCGAAGGCCACTTTACTACGTGCAGCAGGTAGCCCTGCAAAAGCAAGCGCTATGCCCCCTCCCAAGAAGTGGCGCCGTAAAATAGGGTTCAAAGCGTTGTCAGTTTTGCTAACAAAAAGAGAAGGCATTTGTGCGCTTGTCACCTAATAGTCTCAAGGGAGAGGAGAGAAAGTAATGCGAGTAAAAATAGTTCCACACAAAGAGTGTATCAGGGTTATTAGACTGGCCAAGGCAAAGTTCTTGTGAACTCATCCTTGCTTTTCAAGTTTATTTTAAAGTCGAGCTTAGTAGCTTTCCTCTGCCCTGCAATTTACGGGAATTTCCGAAATACTAACCTCATTGGGCGACGTGACAAGGAAATGCGCAACGCGGGCAATTTCTTCTGGTGGTGTCATGTTCAGTTCCGGCATCATGCCTTCAACCATGTCGGTTTTTACAAAGCCAGGGCAGATCACCGTGGCTCTAATGCCATATTCAAACCCAGTGTGACGAATGGAGTGCGCCAAAGCAAGCGTTGCAAATTTGGACACGGCATAAGGGCCAGAATCTGAATCATAAACGCGTTTGCTCGACAGGGAGCCAATCATAACAACTCGGCCGCTGCCACAGGCAACAAGTTGTTCCCATGCAGCTTTTACGAGGCGGCGGGGGCTTTTAATATGTACGTCTAGCAGATCGTCCATCTCACGTTCAGAGATGTCTATAATGTTTTTCCAAATGCCAATGCCAGCATTTGCGACAACTGCATTAATATGCCCAAAATGGCTTATTGTGCTTTCAACCCAACTGGCTTCTGTTGTTGTGTCTAAGGCATCGTAGTGGCCAATCAAAACGCGCTCTTTGTCTGTTGCCCATGCTGGTATTTGGGATCTGCGGATACCAAGGCTAACACACCAGCCTTCATCGTAAAATTTTTTGGCAATCGCAGCCCCCATGCCTCTTGCTGCGCCTGAAACCATAATGACTTTTTGTGTTGTTCCCATCAGAAATTTTCCTGCTTATGGTAATTTTTTGAGTTGATATGAGCATCGAAACAAGGTGCACACCAAAATAATAGAAAGACCCCCGTATGGAAAATATGTTTCACATAGAGGGGTCTTTCTTTGTGGCATCAGTCAGGCACTAATTTTTAGAAATGTGCGCTTGCTTCCAGCCCAAAAGTGCGTGGTGTTAAAACGCTATAGGCATAATAACGTTCAGCAATGCCATCACGGGAACGAATGGAGCTCATATCATTACTGACTGCAGTTACAGCATACTGATCAGTCAGGTTATTGACAAAAAGATCAACACTCCATTTCCGTGTGTTGTATGTAATAGACGCTCGGTGCGTTACATAACTGGGCATGCGGTAGCCATAGCCTTCTAGCCCCACACGAGAGAAGATGCTGCCTTGATAAGTGGTCGCCCAATTAAACTGGATATTTCGGTCCTCATCTAGGGGGAAGGTATAGTTTGCAATGATACTCCCCGAATTCTTGGTCGAGCCGGGTAAACGGTCCCCTGGTTTTCCTGCATAGGAGCCTAGTACGTTGGTGACTAATCCGGGAGAGTATTTTGTCAAGTGTGCATCAACATAAGAATAGGTTGCTGAAATCGTAAAGTTTGGCAGAACTTTCACATTTACAGACGCATCGAAGCCTCTTGAGACAGCAGCCGCGCCGTTTTTCGTAATTCCAACATTCCCATATTGGGTCTGGCCGGGAACCTGTATGTTCGTCCAGTCAATATTGTAGCCAGCCAATGTAAATATTAACCGGCGGTGGAAAAAATTCCCACGGATACCAAGTTCGGCATTGCGTGTTTTATCTGGTTTATAACTGACTTCATTGGGTAGGGCGCAAGCATGCTGGACGCTTGTGTCCAATGGCATGGAACAGGGGGCCACTTTGTTTACCCCACCCACACGATAACCAGTACTGTAAGTAAAGTAGGTCATGATATTCGGGTTAATACGGTAGGAAATGTTCGCTTTCCACATGGTGCCATTGGCACCGGTAGAACCCTGTTGTGAGCTATAGTTTACATTCGGGTAGGTTTGGAAGAGCGGCAATGCAGTGCCACCATCTACCGAAGAATCATAATCAAAGTACCGGAAGCCACCTGTAATCTGAAGATTTTTCAAGATATGGTAGGTAAGCTCGCCATACACTGCGCGCTCCTGCGTTTTGGTGTGCACGCGTGAGGCATACTCAAGTTCATCAGGCCGATCGATACCCGCCCAAGATGTATACCCAGGGACATATTCGTGGCGGTTGGTATCTGTTTTCTGGTTGTTGTAAAAACCACCAATAACCCAGCTTATCGGCCCCTTATGGGTAGAAACAAGGCGCAGCTCTTCGTTGAACTGTGTGTATTTTCTGTGATTCTCGGCATAGGAAGAGAAGTTTGGGAAGGCTTGGTACCCATAATCAAGATCAAGCAGAAGATCCGTATTATCTTCAACTGAGTCTATGGTCTGGTGTGTATAAGCCGTTGTGTTGACCAACTGAGCAAAGTTGAAAATGTTGAAATAGAATTCCCCACTATAAAGGTCTGATTTGCGGTTTACTGGCTCCTGATAGCGCCACGGTGCATCATAATGGCCAGTCCCGAGCACGCCAGCAGCATTGGCCTGCTGGCCGCCTGTACGGGTTTCCTGGTGCATGTAGGTCAGGTAACCCTTGATGTTAGGGTTAACCTGCACCAAGAGCTGGTTACGGGTTGTAAAGGTGTGGTCGTAGTTCAGATCTTTACGGCGGTAAAAATTCTGGGCGCGCTGTTCAGCTGTACCCAAAGAGTTAGCACCCGGCTGCGGGTTAGAAACTCCCGGTGTCTTCAGCAGGTAGTTGTAGTCCATAAAGCCGGGGTCGTTATAGTACCCAACAACCGTTCTGAACGCCAGATGGTCTTTGATGAGTGGAATATTAAACGTGCCCGTTGTTTCACCACCGGGGGAGCCACTGTGCGATTCCCCAAAGGTCTTGCCGGTTACATCTGCAGACCAGTGGTTCAGAACCGGGCGGTGGGGCATATAACGAATAGCGCCAGCCAAGGTGCCTAAACCGTATAGGGTACCCTGTGGCCCCTGTAGCACTTCAAGGCGATCGATATCGACCATCTTGAAGTCTGTATAAAGCGGCACTTCACCCAGATAGACACCAACCGAGTTGTTGGTGAAGTTCCCGGTTGTTGACGTTGAGCCAGAAGAGAGGCCGCGCATAATAATGTTACCGGTATTGCCCGGGCCGTTATCGGTAATGGTCAAACCCGGCACAAAAGAGCTCAACTGACGAATGTCAGTGATCCGCTCATTCTTCATCAGCTTCTGATCAACGACAGAAATATTGATGGGCGAGTCTTCCAGCTTGGTTGAACGCCGCGTTGCGGTAACCATAATCTGCTCTTCTTGGGCAGCACGTACTTTCTGCTGAACAGGCTTAACCGCGGCGGCTTTCGTTGTTGCAGGTTGCTGCTTTGCTGGTGCGCCAGAATGTGCCTTCTTTTCTGCCACTGGGCCATTCTTCTGGTCAGACGAGGCTGCATGGGCAGAGGCAGCGAGAGCAAAGGGAGCGCCACTGATCAACATGGTGGCGCAGAACAGATATGCCCTTCTTTTAGCCGGACAATCCTGCATACATTACTCCTGTTTTCACTTTGGTGAGTGTCTTAGTCGCCAGTTTGAGCAATCAAGAAGAGAGTTGCTAAACAAATTCATATGGGAGCGTAGATCAATTATTCCGTTACCGATATATGTTGTTTGACGTAATTAAAGGTGTTTGTCATCAAAAAAGCATCGGTTTTCAAACATGAAGTGCATTAAATGATCGTTACCATTGAGATGTGGTAAGGATGTCAGATGCAAAATAGCGATTTTCCTATTTAGATAATTATGAAAAATAATGATAAAACAATATATCTTTCGGGTTATGTGAGGCGCAATAACGGCACGTACCAAGCGTGCTGTAGGCATAATCTGGTTTGGTAAAATATTTTTTGTGGCATGGGGAGGGCATGGTGATTGTAAAACCAGGCAACCTATGTCAGCTTCTATTCTCAGATCGAAACGGTCTACAGATTTACAAAAATATATGCTGGAGAAAGCAATGGTCGAAAAAGTTTTTTTGTGCCGTAACAGCGAGCTTAAAGAGAGCGCTATGCGCCAGGTGGCCGTTGCGGGAATAGATGCTTCGCTGGTGGTTTATAAGGTTAAGGGCAAGGTTTATGCGACAGACGCCCTTTGCACTCATGGTAAAGTAGCTCTTACGGAGGGTGATCTGGAAGGAACCACCATTTACTGCCCATTGCACGGTGGTGGTTTTGATGTGTGTACGGGCAAGGCTGTGTCTCCGCCGTGTACTGTTCCGCTCAAAACATATTCTACCGTTGTTGAGGGTGATGATATTTTCGGTTTGTTGGAGGATTAATCTTCCCCATCTTATGCGGATTTAAGCTGCCATCTTTACGTCAAAAAAGAAAAATGGGTGCTTTTGGCCTTAGTTGAAAGCACCACCTTAATTTCAGATAAAAAACAGTTACAATACAATATGTTAACCGTGTTCCTTGTGGCGTGCGGGCAGGCTTCACTCTGGTAAAATAAATGTTTCTTCCAAAAAATCCATTACGGTATTGATTCAATGTCAGAGACTCTGCTATAAAAGCGTTATGCAGTCTTAGTTAGACTGTAACAATATGCAATGGTTCGCTAGGGTTCCGACCTGTTTATGCAGGTGCCTGGTCCGAGAGCGAACGACCTCTGGTTGGGGTTACACGGCGGGACAAAAGCCCGGGAGACAGCACACTTTTTGTGTCGCGCTGCTCTGTTTGTCGTCGTGTTAACCGGAGGTCTTTAAAATGCATTTCTCTCCTTTTCCCTTGTTTATCAATGAGATAGGACTCTCGCTTACACCATCTTGTAGGCCTGAGTGTTCTGTTCCTGCTGCTGCACGTGCTTGTTCACGCTGTTGCGCTTCCCGCCCTCCAGGAGCTGAGAGTCTATAATGAAAAACGATATGTCGACGTTACGTCCGTGTCTTTACGAAGAGCTTGTCCCTGGTGGGGGGCATACGTCTTTTATCCTTAAGCGTGGGCGTGTTTTGCGCATTAAAGATATAGAAGGCGGTGCAAATGTAAGTGCCACTTTTCTCAATGCAGATCAGAAAAGTGAGCGTTTTAATCTACCAGATACCCTAAAGGGGCAGCATACTGCAAAACTGACTGCCGGGCACTGTCTGTATTCTGATATGGGACGCGTTTTACTCGCTATATCAGAAGATAGCTGTGGCTGGCACGACTCTTTTGGCGGCGTACTGAACGCGCAGGAAGTAGAAGAAAAATATGGCCCTGGCCGCTATCAGGAACTGCGCAATAAATTCCACCGCAATGGACATGATAACCTTCTTGTGGAGATGGGAAAATGGAACCTTAATATTCAAGACCTCCTGATGGTTGTTAATTTTTTCAGTAAAGTCATAGTTGATGAAACGGGTCAGTTTTCCTTTGTAGAGGGCAACTCTTCTGCGGGTGATTATATCGACTTATACGCCCCGATGGATGTGCTGATTATTCTGACTGCGTTGCAGCACCCCATGGACCCTTCACCGGAGTACAACCCAAAACCTATCTCTTTTTCAGTACATGATGTTGCAGAAGACGGTATTTCTTTTGGTTGTCACACCTCTCGGCCAGAAAATGGGCGTGCTTTTTTCAATACAGCTCTTTATTGCGTGTAAGGAAAACAGACATGAAATTAACGCCAAGTGCTCTGTCACCCGAAACAGCGTTTTTCCGCCATGTGATTCCCGCAGGTGAACCGTTTCTTTTTGAAGTAAAAGCTGGTCAAACACTGCGCCTTCTTGATCTGGAAGGTAATCAGGCCATAGATACTTTGTTTTATAACGCTCAAGCGCCACGGGAGCGTTACGACCCCCAGCGTACAATACGGCGCCAGAACAGCGTTTACCTTACGTGTGGCACAGTGCTGTATTCCAATATGGGCAATCCTATGTTGACAATTGTGGCAGATACATGCGGTCGGCACGATACTTTGGGCGGCGCTTGCGCGCAGGAGAGCAATACCGTTCGCTATGCGCACGACCGCCGGTTTATGCATAGTTGCCGTGACAATTTTTTGTGTGCCTGTCTGCATGATGGCAGATTAGGTAAGCGTGATATTGGCGCCAATATCAATTTTTTCATGAACGTGCCCGTTACCCCAGATGGTGGGCTTACGTTTGAAGATGGTATTTCCGCCGCCGGAAAATATGTTGAAATGCGCGCCGAACAAAATGTCATGGTTCTTATTTCTAATTGTCCGCAATTGAACAATCCCTGCAATGGGTGGAATCCCACACCGGCTGAAGTGCTGGTCTGGAATTAAAAACGGCCACTTCGGCTGTTTTTAAGCGGGTTGTAGAGCCAAGCCAGTCTTTTTCCCGTAGTGGGTAGCCACTTTCTTCTGAATGAAATTGTAATGTTTAAAAAATTACTCATAGCTAATCGTGGCGCCATTGCAGCCCGTATTGAGCGGACTTTACAAGACCTGCATGTTTGTTCGGTGGCTGTCTATTCAGAAGCAGACCTTGGCAGCCTTCATGTACGCAATGCAGATCAGGCTATTTCGCTTGGGGAAGGCGCTGCAGCTGAAACCTATCTGAAAACAGATAAAATTCTGGCAGCAGCCCGGCAGGCGGGTGCTCAGGCTATTCATCCTGGTTACGGGTTCTTGTCTGAAAATGCCGCTTTTGCTGAAGAGTGTGAGAGTCAAGGTTTTGCGTTTGTTGGTCCTACACCAGAGCAACTTCGTACTTTTGGTTTAAAACATACCGCGCGAGATCTGGCCGCCGCACAAGGCGTGCCTATGCTACGTGGCACCCCTTTGCTCAATACAGCCCAAGACGCAACAGATGCCGCCGCCCAGATCGGGTATCCGGTCATGCTCAAAAGTACGGCAGGCGGTGGCGGCATAGGCATGCGTGTCTGTTACTCTGAAGAGGAATTGATAGAGGCCTTTGATAAAGTTCGTCAGTTGGGCCTTAATAACTTCTCTGATGGAGGGGTGTTTATTGAAAAATACATTGAGCACGCAAGGCACCTCGAAGTTCAGATATTTGGTGATGGACAGGGTGAGGTTATTGCCCTTGGGGTGCGTGATTGTTCAATACAACGCCGAAACCAGAAAGTTATAGAAGAAACCCCGGCTCCCGGCCTGCCCGATGGCATAGCTGAAGCCTTGTGTGAAGCCGCAATTCGGCTGGGTAAAGCCACGCACTACCGCAGTGCGGGCACTGTAGAATTTGTTTATGATAGTGATGTCAAGCAGTTTTATTTTCTAGAAGTTAATACACGGCTGCAGGTTGAGCACGGGGTAACGGAGCAGGTCTGGGGTGTAGATCTGGTTCGGTGGATGGTTGAACTGGCGGCAGGCACACTGCCCCCGCTCAGCACGCTCATGGCTAGCTTAACGCCGCAGGGGCATGCCATTCAAGCCAGACTGTATGCTGAAGACCCTGGCCGTAATTTTCAGCCTTCTCCCGGCCTTGTCACTCATGTTCACTTTCCGCCAGCAGACGGAAAAGCTCTGCGTATAGATACATGGATAGAAGCAGGCGCAGAAATTCCGGCTTTTTTTGACCCTATGGTGGCCAAGGTTATTGCGCATGATAGCACACGCCAAGCAGCGCTTGCCCGGCTGGATGAAGCACTCGCCGAAACAGAGATTTACGGGGTTGAAACTAATTGTGCCTACCTTAGGCAAATTCTAGCCTATCAACCGTTTGTAGAAAGCAACCCATGGACAAGATGCCTTGAGGGCTTAACCTATAAAGCCAATACGTTTGAAGTTCTTGTCGCTGGCACACAAACCACCGTGCAAGATTTTCCCGGCAGGTTGGGATACTGGGCTGTTGGTATTCCCCCCTCTGGCCCCATGGATAGCCGATCTTTCCAGATGGCTAACAGGATTTTGGGAAATGCCGCAGGAACGGCCGGTCTTGAAATAACCATGAATGGCCCAACTCTGCGTTTTAACACAGACGCCGCTGTTGCCATTACCGGTGCCGAAATTGTTATTGAGCTTGATGGGCAGCCTTGCCCAATGAACACCGCATTCCGTGTTTGTGCGGGGTCTGTTTTAAAGCTGGGTAGTATCGTCAGAAAAGGAGCACGTAGTTATCTGGCCCTGCGTGGCGGTATTGTTGTTCCCTCTTATCTGGGCAGTTGCAGCACGTTTATTCTGGGTCAGTTTGGCGGGCATGCAGGGCGCGCGTTGCGTGTGGGTGATGTATTGCATCTTCCGCCATCACAGAGCCTAATAGATGGTGCTGTGCTGCCTGTATCGCTTGCACTAGCACTGCCCGATGTGCAGACCGTGCGTGTGATCTACGGCCCCCATGCCGCACCGGAATATTTCACGCCCGCCTATATGGAAACATTTTTCGCTACAGAGTGGGAAATCCATTTTAACTCCAGCCGCACGGGCATTCGTCTTATTGGCCCCAAGCCGGAATGGGTGCGTGAAAGTGGTGGAGAGGCAGGCCTTCACCCCTCCAATATTCATGATAATCCATATGCGATTGGGGCAGTCGATTTTACGGGAGACATGCCGGTTATTCTGGGGCCAGACGGTCCCAGCCTCGGTGGGTTTGTGTGCCCCGTAACCGTTATAAGCGCGGACCTATGGAAGCTGGGGCAGCTACGGGCAGGTGATTTGGTGCGCTTTGTACCGGTTGACCTCCCCACGGCGCACAGCTTGGCCCGTGCGGATGAAGCTGAAGTCCAGACACTGGAGGAGCAAAGCCCATCGTGGGAGCACGCACAGCTTTCCTCCCCTATTGTCATGACCGAAGGGGCGGGCAGCACACGCCTTGTGGCCCGGCTCTCGGGTGATGCAAACCTTCTGCTTGAAATTGGCGATCCCGAACTTGATCTGACACTCAGGTTTAGGGCGCATGCGCTTATGCGCGCAATGGAGGCAGAAAATCTCAACGGCATTATTGACCTAACGCCAGGCATTCGCTCCTTACAGATCCATTATGCTTCCAATCTAATCACTTCTGGGCAGTTACTCAGCATCATTAAGCAGCTGTGGGCTGATGTTTTAAAAAAAACCAACCTACGTGTTCCGTCTCGTATTGTGCATCTCCCCCTCTCGTGGGATGACCCCGCTTGCCAGTTGGCCATTCGCAAATACATGACCACCGTGCGCAAAGATGCGCCATGGTGCCCCAGCAATTTAGAATTTATCCGGCGTATTAATGACCTTGGCAGAATTGATGACGTGTACAACATTGTCTTTAACGCCAGTTACGTGGTCATGGGGCTGGGAGATGTCTATCTGGGCGCTCCAGTCGCAACGCCGCTAGACCCGCGTCATAGGCTGGTAACCACAAAATATAACCCGGCCCGCACCTGGACAGCAGAAAACTCGGTTGGCATCGGCGGGGCTTACCTGTGCGTTTACGGCATGGAAGGCCCGGGGGGCTATCAGTTTGTAGGCCGTACCTTGCAAATGTGGATGCGGTATCGCTTGCCAGCAGCGTTTCAGGGCAAATCTTGGCTCCTGCGCTTTTTTGACCAGGTCCGTTTCTATCCGGTTTCAGCTGAAGAGCTGGAAGTTATCCGCCGAGACTTTCCGTTGGGCCGTTATGATATCAAAATCGAACAAACAGAAATCGCTCTTTCAGATTATCATGCGTTTCTGGAGCAGCATCATGAGGCAATTTCTACGTTCCAAAAATGCCAGCAGGCCGCTTTTGATGCAGAGCGCCAACGCTGGATAGAAAATGGTACGGCTAATTTTGAAAGTAACGATGTAGCTCCAGAGGAAGGGGAGGATCTACCGCTAGCCAATGGCCTACAGGCCGTTGAAAGCGGCATTGCGGGCAACCTATGGCAGGTACTTGTTAGCCTGAACGACAGAGTTGAAGTCGGTCAGGTCGTTGTTGTTCTGGAATCCATGAAAATGGAAATATCTCTTGTTGCACCCTGTTCTGGCACAGTCATGGAAATTCGCGTTCAACCTGGCGCTCCTGTCAGATCCGGACAATGCGTCATTGTAATCAAGGAAGACTGAACTCATGACAAACAATTTTCCTAATTTACAGATTGATAGTCTTTCCGCAGCTTATACTCGCGGCGATATAACCCCGCGCGACCTTATGGCACAGTTGAAACGCCGTTCGACACAACTCAATGCAGAATTTAATCTGTTCATACATATTCTAGATGAAGCGGAACTCGATCCTTATTTGGAAAGACTTGAAAATCCGGCAGCCAAAACCAAACCGCTTTATGGTATCCCGTTTGTTATAAAAGATAATATTGACCTAAAAGGTGTTGCAACCACAGCCGCGTGCCCGGCTTTTGCTTATATGCCCAAGAAAAGTGCCACTATTGTTGAGCAGCTAATTGAATTAGGGGCTTTACCTGTAGGCAAAGCCAATCTGGATCAATTTGCAACAGGGCTTAACGGCACACGCTCCCCCTACGGTATCTGCAAAAACAGTGTTCTGCCGGAGTATCCTTCAGGCGGGTCAAGTGCGGGCTCTGCATTGGCGGTTGCGTTGGGTGTGGCCAGTTTCTCTTTGGGTACCGATACAGCCGGTAGTGGGCGTATTCCTGCTGCGTATAACAATCTGGTTGGCCTTAAGGCCAGTAAAGGACTTATTTCAACAGCCGGTGTTGTGCCCGCCTGTCGCACGCTTGATTGCACAACCCTTTTTACTGCTACGGCGGCAGAAGCCAGCCGTTTGCTGGGGTTGGTTGCCCGGCACGACCCGCGTGATGACTTTAGCCGCCACAACCCGGCATGGAACGATGCAACAGCCTTTGGCGATATTGAACCGGGTTTTCGGTTTGGTGTGCCAAAAGTAACAGAATTTTTTGGTGATGATGAAAGCGCAGCACTCTTTGCGGCCTCTATCACCACACTCAAAAACATGGGAGGAACAGAAGTCTCCTTAGATTTTAATCCATTTTTGGAAGCCGCCCGTTTACTGTATGAAGGGCCATGGGTGGCAGAGCGTTACCTGGTTGCGGGTCCATTAATAACAAAAAACCCAGAAGCCGTTTTGCCTGTTATTCATGATGTCCTTGAAAAAGCACCGCATTATTCAGCGCTCGATCATTACAAGGCTTTATACCGGCTGCAACACCTAAAAATGGCGTGTGATGCCCTGATGGCTGACCTCGACTTTGTAATAACCCCTTCCATGCCGCACCCGGTTACCCTGAATGACTTGTACAGGGAACCTGTTGAGGCCAATTCAAAATTGGGCTGGTACACCAATTTCATGAACCTGCTGGACTACGCTGCTGTAGCCGTGCCTGCCAGTTTTATGACCAACGGCCTGCCATGGGGCATTACGCTGTTTGGGCGGGCGTTTACCGATCAATACCTTCTGTCTGTTGCCAATAAATTCCAGCATACCACCAAGTTAGCGCTGGTGGGCGGCCACACACTGCCGGCTTCTGTGGGCAAAATGCGCCGGACAAGTAATGACAGAGCGCGGGTTGTTGTTTGCGGTGCTCATCTGGAGGGTTTGCCGCTTAACTGGCAACTGCGTGAGCGGCAGGGGCGTTTGGTCTCTGCCACCACAACTTCTGCGCATTACCGCCTATATGCCTTGCCGGGTGGGCCGCCTATGCGCCCTGCCATGGTACGCGCTAGAGAAGGCGGGCAGGCCATTGAAGTAGAGGTGTGGGAAGTGCCTTCAGCAGAGCTAGGGTCTTTTTTAACCAACATTCCAGCCCCATTAGGCCTTGGAAAAGTGGAACTGGCAGATGGCTCATGGGAGACAGGCTTTGTCTGTGATGGCTACGCCATTGCCGACGCACAGGAAATTACCAGTTGGGGAGGGTGGCGTGCATGGCTGAAGTCGCGCGCTCCATAAAGTGAGGCGGGTTCGGCTCCATTTTCAATGAAGTAATGATCCATTGAATAGTCTTAAAATGGGTCTGCAATAGCTTTTATCATTAGCGTGGGGTGCTACGTTAGCTAAGCATTGTAATAGCGTGCATACAAGGCAGGTCATGGCATGAAGATAAGCAAAAACATGTGGGAGAAACAGCATTGGCCGCTTATTGCGCCAATGCTACTTACTGCGTGTTTTCTTGCTGCTGTTTTGTTTGGGAGCGTGTTTTGGTCTGGCGTGGTTTTGGGTCGAGGTTCTACACTCATCTGGTATAGTGTGAGTGTTATTCTTTGTCTCGGCCTGCAGGCTGGCGTTGGCGTATGGCAGTTGGTTCTACAAGAAAAATGCCACCGCACAGCAGAGGTAGAGGCGCAAAATCACCTCAATGCGTTAAAAGCTGAGCTTGATGAGAGCACCAGAGCGCAGACTGCCCTACGTAGAGCGCATGATGCCGCCCTTGCCGCTAATGAAGCAAAAACACGTTATCTGGTCTCTGTCAGTCATGATGTTCGCTCACCACTAAATACCATTTATGGCTATGCGCAACTGTTAGAGCGCGGCAACCCGTTCCCCCCCAAAGAAGCCGGGGCTGTTATTCGTCAATCAACCGAGTATCTGACAAGCCTTGTCGAGGCCCTGCTTGAGGTTTCAAAAATAGAAAGCAAGCATGTAGAAGTCCAGTCAGACGTTGTTTCAATACGAGACTTGCTTGAACATGTTATCATGATGTTTCGGGTACAAGCACAAGCAAGAGGTCTTAAACTAGACTTCATTGTGCATGATCCATTACCAACCACAATCAGGACAGATGAAAAACGGCTTCGTCAAATTCTCGTAAACCTCCTTTCAAACGCCATTAAATATACAGATGAAGGCTGCGTAACGCTTTCTGTCCATTATCGGAATGAGGTGGCACGGATTGAGGTGAGTGACACAGGGGCAGGCATTGCCGCAGATGATTTGGAGCGTGTGTTTGAACCTTTTGAACGTGGTTGCGATGCGCAAACCCAGGGCAAGCCCGGAATAGGACTTGGCCTAGCCATAACACGAGTGCTTACGCAGATATTGGGAGGCGAGATCACAGTGGACAGTCATGTGGGGGTTGGGACCACATTTTGCCTCAGAATTATGCTGCCCATCGTTCATAACCTGTCCGATACAGCAGAACCCACTCCCTCTAAAGGTCAGATTGTAGGGTATAAAGGCAAGCCGCTTTCCGTGCTGGTGGTTGATCATGATGCGCTCCAGCGTGACTTTCTGGAAGCCTTGTTGGTGCCGCTAGGCTTTGTTGTGCATCAAGCGTATGACGGTCTTTCAGGTCTTCACGCCGTGGCGCAATGCCACCCAGATATGGTGTTGCTGAGCGTGAAAATGCCCGGTGAAGATGATCTGGTAACGGCGGCAAAAATACGCTCCGAACACCCAAGTAAACCAGCTATCATCATGGTTTCTGCCGGCAATGCCGAGTTAAGTGCAGATGCAGACAGAGCCACAGATTATGATGCTTTTGTTACAAAACCCGTTGATAGTAACACCTTACTCACCACCATTGGCCGCGTACTACACCTTGAGTGGATTTACGTGAAAGACGATGAGGTGGAAATCGACATACCTGATTTTTCTAACGATTATTTTTCGGGTCTTTCATCGAAAATTCGGCAGTCTTTCCACAAAATTCGCCAAGCGTCAGAACTGGGGCATGTCCGAGGTGTAGAAAACGTGCTGAATTCTCTCGCAATCGAAACGGAATCTGATAGAGTCTTTATTGCGATAATAAAACGGTATGTACGTGACTTTGACCTGGCAGCAATAACCAGAGCAATTAACGATGCCGAATTATGATCAACTGACAGAAAGAGCACAGCCATGTGTTCTGGTTGTCGATGATATGCCTCAGTCACTGCATTTTGTGACAGCTGCACTGGAGGAAGCAGGCATGACCGTGCTGATCGCTCGTGATGGTTTTGCGGCACTGGACCTTCTTAAGAAGGTGGTGCCCAACATTATTATTATGGATGGGTTAATGCCGGGGCTAGATGGTTTTGAGGTTACGCGGCGGCTACGGGCCGATCCCACGTTTACCCATGTGCCGGTTATTTTTATGACAGGCCTGACCGAAACTGAGCACGTTGTGCAGGGCCTTAAAGCGGGTGGCGTTGATTATATTCGTAAGCCAGTTGACGTGAATGAACTGGTGGCACGTGTACGTGTACATCTGCACAATGCTAGAACAGGGCAGGCTGTTACGCAGGCGCTCGATTTTGGGCACCGCCCAACAATTGGTGTCGATAATCAGGGCATCTTGTTGTGGCACACCCCACAGTCTGCTGTTGTGTTAACTAGTGCTTTTCCTGGTTGGGTCATTAATCAGCCTCTGCCAGAGCCACTGCGTTCCGTCATCATCAACCTCCTCGAGCAGCACTCCCTTACCATGCGCCAAACAATAGAGGTCGCTGGTGGGGTTATAGAGTGTGTGTTGATGGGTACAATGGATGACAGCATAAACGCTGTCTCGCTTTTATTAAAACGGCCAGGTGATGAGGAGCGTTTGCTTGAAACACGCCTTGGGCTTACGGTGCGTGAGGCACAAGTATTGCTCTGGATCAGCAAGGGTAAGTCTAACAGAGATGTGAGCATTATCTTGAACATCAGCCCGCGCACGGTCAACAAACATCTTGAGCAGATCTTTGTTAAACTTGGTATTGAAAACAGAACATCAGCCGCAGCTATTGCTATGGCAACAATGAATAAGTGAGGTCGTCTCAACATTATAAAAATCTGTCAACTCACAAACAAGAATAAGTCTTTTTCTTATCGTAACTATCACCTAAGGGAGTATAAAATCGATGCCGACATTGCCCGTCGCTCATAATGCCCCTTTTCGGGTAAAGAGCTTAGGAATATCAGTATGTTGCAAGAATAGGCTTTCATGATGCCGCATTTTCTTCTCAGCAACCTTAAGCAGGCTCGTAGCGCGCTTGAACAGGGCAACTTGCCAAAAGCACACTCTCTTGCCATGGCCGTCGTGGCGCAAGATGCGCGTTCAGCCGCTGCATATTTCCTACTTGGTGTTTGTGAAATAACGAGGGGAAACATACGGGCGGGAAAAGATCTTTTAGAAACATCTGTTGGTTTTGAACCCTCTGTGGAAGGTTGCGCCCAGCTGGCACGTGTTTTTTTACTGTTGCGGCGCGATGCAGATGCCTTAGCTGCGTTGCAGGAGGCCGAATCTTGCTTAAACGCTGGCAAAGAATCCGATGCTATAACGCGCGATACAATAGGCTGTGCCTATTCTCGTTTAGGGCCTGTTAGGGCTTGATCCAGTCTGCTGCGGCAGCGATGTGGATGACCGCGAGGAACGACGTTGCTGTTTTTTCGTATCTGGTTGCGACAGCGCGCCACTCCTTGAGGCGAGCCCAGAGGTTCTCGACAAGATGTCGACACCGATAGGCCCATTTTGGGCAGGCGACCGGGCCATCGCGTCGTTTCGCAGGAATGGCGGGCCGGGCTCCCATGTCCCATATCCGTTCACGAAAGGCATTCG
>VNJV01004417.1:0-31912 GCA_008042635.1 Drosophila nikananu | reverse complement strand
GGCCGTGGCCTATTGACGGTGGATCCTTTTGTCTCTGGCCCCGGCTATCAAACCAAATGACACTCCAATTTGGAGAGGCATTTCCACATTAATAAGCAGCAACACATTGGGCATAAAGGCAGCAAAATAAATGTCCATAATGGAAGAATGTGAACAGAAAGATGAAACAGAGGGACGTGAATAGAAGACGCGGAGAAGTCGTTTCTCCCAGTGTCTCCCGGCGAGTCCCAGTGTCTCCCTTGTTCCCCTGTTTGTCACACACTGTTCTACGAAAAGCGTGTGGCCAACAATGGGATCGGATGGGATCGGATGGGATCGGCTCGGATCGCATGGATCGCTCGGATCGTTTCGGAGACGCATAAACTATGATCTGTGGACAATGGCCAGGGCCGCATGGACTTCCTTTCCTCCAGAGGCGCAGGGAGTGGGAGTCGGGAAACCTACCTGCCACCCGATGGTTCATTGTTGGGCGATCGCCGTAGCCAGCATGTCTGGCAAGATCAGCAGTTCGGGCCAACAATGGGCCCTGCTCCGTAGATTAGTATAGAATTGCTGAGATCATTCTGAAATTTCATTTCGTTTCATTTCATTCATGGCATAATCTATTTTCTTTTAAATGTTTTATGTGCATTCTGTCTCTGTTTCGGGTTCTGTCTGGCCGGTTAAATGGGCCCTGGAGTGGCGACAAACTGTCTGGCAGGACCCCGAGACAAACTGGTGCGAGTCACCTTGTGGGCCTCGCCTCCTCGGCTTGTTAAACGATTTGAATCATGACAATTCACCAAATAGTTTGAACTTCCCTGAGCCGATCTCAGGTGTTGCCCCTCCATCAGAGCTTACTATCGCTGCTGACAGTTACATCTTGACGCATCACCCCGCACATGGTTCGGGGAGTAACCCTCCCGAATGCGACCCTAAGAGTGGAAGACCCCTCCCCCGGAAACAATCGACGGGACAACCCCTCTTCAATTGCCACACAATGCCGAGTTTTAAATCCCCGAGCTTAGTATAATAAAAATTCAAACGAGCGTAAAACGCTAATCTCCGCCACAGAATGTCTGTGTATCTTTGGGCCTGCATCCGTGAGTGCGTGTATCTGCGTGTATCTATTCCATGTGCAAATTTGTTTATTGGTAAATCTGTGCAGCGATGCATTGATTGTCTACCAAATGTCAGATTAGATCAGCATGGACCATGCCCCAGAACATCCGGTCATCGTCGGGAGAGCGACCTTTAGAGTGTGAGTCAAGGCATTGTTAGATGAGTGTCAGTCTCGATTGATTGGGTACAGTTATGCCTACTTAAAAGTGCACTGTGAGTAAATTCAATGGTTCACTTTTGGCATATATTTATCGAATTTATTTATGAGATTATTATGGAGTGAATAAGAAATATTCTGATATAGAAAAGGCCCAATTTTCAGGTTAGCTACAAACTTCTTTTTAGTATTTCTAAATTAGCTAGGTAAGCTTTAAGCTTTTACCATATCCTTTATTTCTTTTGGGATTATACAACCAAACGTTTCTCGCAGTGCTGCCCTGTTGGCTGTAAGTTGGGGTAGTCGCTCAATTAACCCATGGCAAATGCCGTCATAATGCGCACTTGGTTGTTGCTCCATATACAAACATTAATGCTTTCCAATTCCCATTTAGTGTGGAGGAAATATCGGGGATAATAATGCCGGAGAATACAAAAAATAAGGAAAGCGAACAAAGCGAATAAAATGGGAAAAAATATTGCGATGACTCTGGCCCTCTCCCTCGCTCCCTCCTAGCTGCGCATCCCTGCCTCTCCCTCTGCCACGAACAATAATGAAGGGCGGCGGCAACAATAACGAGAAACAACAACAAGAGTTACACACATATTGCGCAGGATACACAAGGATATCCACAAAGTCTCGAGTGGCGGAGGGGGTTGGGGGACTTATGTTTCAACATTTTCAATTGTTTCCTAATGTTTTTGTATTGCGTTTTTACCTTTTGTATCCGGGATTGTCTAATATGTCAGGATACATTATTCAGCCGCCGGGGTGGGGACTTCGGAGCTCAGAGATTACGCAATCAAGTATCGAGTATCGGATACACTTAGCCATCTGTATATCGCCAAATCTGAGCCGTCTAGGACCCGGCCCTGATCCCCGCCCTCGCAGGGACGTGTGAAATTTCCGCAGAATTTTCACAGAGACGGAGATCGACAGAGAGGCGAGCGCTAATCGTTCGCCTTCTCGGAAGTTGGGATTGGGTTAATTTCGGAATTTCCTTCCTCAATAAAACGGCTCACTAATAAGGCCAAACAGCCAGGGGAACCTGGCCGAAAGGCATTAGCATTAGCCCGACAATGGAATGGGCCAGGCATTTAGCTTTTGTCTGCGGACACGCGACCTTCCCACCCACCCGAAAAAATGGAAATACCCACAACAGATCGCGCGACTCTCGCGTCTGTTTCTACTTAGGCTCAAATCGCTGATCTCACAGCTCCGATGGCCGATCAATCCATCTATCCCGAAAAGGCCGAGCTGTCATAAAGGTCACACTCTTTGCCTAATAACTTTAGGTCACCGAAAACGCCTCGCCGTCACTCCTACCCGAAGCACTGACTGCTGATCGGTGATCACACGGCCTGGTCAAGGACGTCTGGCCTGCCAGGGATCGCGGATTTTATGGCGGGAGGCTGAAGTGGGAGGGCTATGTTTCCGCTTGTCATCAGGCTTGCTATGAGGGCCAGAACTAATCGAAATCGGGACACGTTATTAAGTGCCCCTAAAATATGAGTAATCTATGCTTAATAAATATATTAATGATTCTAAAAAACTGTTTGATGAATACCATACGAGGTGTGTTAAAAAAATAAAGTGACTTTTCAAATTAAACTTAGCGGGCTTAAAATTTCGAGCTAGTTATTTTTTTCTTGAGTGGTTAGCACTGTTAATGACATCTGGGCCAAATTTCATGTCAATTTATTATCAGAAATATTTTTACGCTTGTGTTTTCCAAACGACCATCGGCGATTTTTATACTTTTACGAATTTAATTGAGCAAAGAAGTGCCATAAATTTTTTTTTGCGGAATGAAATTTTGGTTGCGGAAACTTTAAGAATGTTTGCGGAAGGCCTTTTGGTGATTCCGCCATGTCGCAAAAAAAATATTTATAAGTGGTTCAAAGAGGGTCAAGAACGTGTTGATGACTTGAAGCGTCAACAGATGACCAACAAGTCAATGAAGTAAAGGAATTGAGATCAAAAATCGTCGGTTGATTTTCAGAGATCTTAGTGATATGATCGGAATATCAGAAGGATCTACGAAAACTATTTTGAGGCCTACGAAAAGTCAAATCTGTTCTGATACCGAAAACGCTACTTTTGTTGCAATTTATTCGTCACCATTTAGCCAAAAATCCGGCGCATATCATTCCGAAACCACCGAATTCGCCTGATTTGGCTCCGTGTTACTTCTGGCTAGTCCCAAAGCTTAAGAGACAACTCCAGGGAACGCGTTTCGAGTCGGTAGAGGAAATAAAAAAAAATCGACGAAGGCGCTGACGGTCGTTTGGAAAACACAAGCGTAAATATATTTCTGAAAATGATATTGACATGAAATTTGGCCCAGATGTCATGTTAATAACAGTGCTACCAACTCAAGAAAAAAATAACTAGCTCGAAATGTTAAGCCCGCTAAGTTTAATTTTAAAAGTCGCCTTACTTTTTAAACACACCTCGTATATTGTTTACTACTCGTTTTATAATCTTAACTTTTCTTCAAATCCCCGGTAGGTATAAACTTGATTATTTCTGTTAACTTCTAGGTTAACGTTAATAACAAAATATACACGAAGAAATTTACACATTACTCTTGGCTCTAGGGAAAAGCAATTTCTGCTTCTGTTGAAGGTGTTGCCGACGTTTCCTGGCAAAGGCTTCAAAGATCGACTTCCCTAGCTCTTGCGTCCGATGTAAAATTAATATCTAAGCAAGAATATTTATGCTTATGTGGTGTGTTTTATGGACCCATTCTGTTCGGGGCACTAGGCGTTGAGGAGAAACAATGAGGAATGCTTTATTACCCAACGGGGAGAGCACGTGCAGCCGGTAAAGCGGACAAAGAGCTGGTGACCCCGACGGCCAGGCCGATCGGGAATTGAGGATTCAAAGGAGGATGGAGAAGGCTAAAGAAGCCAGCCAGAAAGGGGGAGCTCACAAAAGGCGCTCGAGGAGATGCTTTTGGTGGCATTTTTGCACTGCTGCTAACAATATGAAAATTTATACGACAAGTCTGTCATATTTTTACAAACGTTATAAATCACACCTCGCAACAGTGAGCCATGGCCGGTGATGGCGATGGCTAGCCGGGGAAGGCAATGCAAATATTGCTGCAAGGCACGCGATTCTCAAGCTGGTTTACTTTTATTGCCCTTACTCTCGTCTCGTTGCAGGGTTTTTATGGGCCTCATTTCAGCCTTGCGGTGGGTCTCGGTCTCAGTTCCTCGCTGCTTCTTATGGCTCTACTTCTAGGGAATGGGCAACTTGAGCGAAAAATGCTAATTTCTGGGAGACGCAACTGAACCCCGGCACTCGGTTCCAGGCCAGGACAATTGTCATTGTCGATTGTTTGCTTGTTGTGTGCTCCGCGGTTCGCTTCAAAAGGCTGCGGAATAGAGACAGTGGATCGGCTTCGGCAGGACAATCACACAAAAAGGACAATTGCGTATTTAAGATTTTAATTTTGCGTTAAAGAATTGTCTTTTTGTCAAGAGCAAATTCACAAGTAGAAAGGAGGAGAAAGAGACCGCAGAAAGTCATATTGGTAGGTCCTCGGTAGCAAAGGGACAAAGGGCAGCGTTTAGTGGTAAGCGTGCACCAAAATAGACCAAGGAATACCTTCCTTCTAAGCCACTTGTGCACGGCGACCAGATGTTCAGTCTGGTCATTATTGAGATTTCATTATCCCAGTTAATAATAAAGAGCATTGGAGAGTATGGCCAAAGAAGGAAATTATCACTAAATCCATTTGGAACAAGCCAAAGTGTCCTTTTTGAAATACTATGGAAATCTAAGAAACGATTTGAACAAAGAACTCTCAATTAATACCGAAACGTAATTGAACTATACACTCCGGAATTTACATAAATACATTATTAACATTATTAATACATTTATTAAATGTCATATGTTTTTAATACAGTGAAGAAGAAAATAAGAATTTCAACGTTCTTTATAAGTTATATAGAACAAATAAAGTAAACATATTTGAAATTAAATTATTTAAATTCGATCAAGAAAATAAGGTTATAATTATAATTAATGTGAAAGAGTGAAATCTTCTTGTTTCTTTCTTACCTTTGAGGAACTGTTCTTTACCTCTTTGAAACCAAAGTTGACTTAGCATCAAATAATTATATCATCCTGCCGCCCTCTCGGATATGCAATTAAAATAATTCGCCATGATTCCGCTGAACGAAAACAATTCTTAAATTTTTTGGCGTACAATGCCAGGCACCTCGGCGAGTCCGATATGAAAACGAAACGAAGCCCACTGAGCATTTAGAGCAATTAGAAGGCCTTGGCAACAGAATGTTGGCTGGGAGGAAAACAAAGCCATAAAGGCAGATATATCAGGAGGGCACCCACACATGCGGGGCTGTAATTAATTTACGCCACTTGAGTTTTGAAAACGATTTGGCAGCAGGACGATTTCAGTGGGAGATGCGAGGTGGCGCCAAGCGGAAGCGGAAATGCCAAAGCATGTGGAAACATTTGCCAATGTCGGCTCCCATGCATAAGCGTATGATTCCGACGCAATTAAGAGCCCCACGTTCAATGTGCTCTGGAGAGGATAAGTCCTCCAGCACCTCGGCGTCCCATCCTCATTTCTGACCTTTGTTTACCTTTGCGTTGATGCTGTGGGGCTTAGAACGCGTTATTTTTACGCGTCACTCGCCGCACTAATTGAATAATTGCCAGCTGGACGAACTACGGACAGGTTTAGGGGTCTAAAGCCGAAAGCCGGAGTATTTATTTGCCCGATGCAAATCAGCTTTCACTAGTTAAAATTCAGGATATGGAATGGAAGCTACGTATTTATTACTACGAAAATTCGGAAGTAAATTTGGTGACTATAACATTTGTGATGTAATATATGATCAGAGATAGGAAAAAGATAATTTTATTAACGTCATTTAATACTTATTTCTGCTTAAAAAGATTATCATAGCTGTTTACACATAATGTTTATTTCTTTTTTATAATTCTGGACTTAAATTTCAAGGACTTAACATTTCTCCGTTGGCAATAAAACATGAAACAGTTATATTTGTAAGACTCTATGCCTGCCATTGTCGCCAACCCCTTCTCCATTTCCCCCATTAGGAAGCCTCTTAGTGCCAAAACCAAACTTCCGGTTCCACCCCATAAACATAATAGAAGAGTAATTAACACGAAATCCCAAATTGTATCAGACCCAGCGACAACCCTCAGCCAGCATAAAATCAAAGAAGGAAAAAAGGCAGAAAAATGTTGCTACTTTTTGCGATATTTCTGCTTAGGTCCTGCTGGAAAACCATTTATCATAGGAACCAAACCGAACCGAACCCAATGACGGCCCATTTGCTACAGGAAGAGCATTTGGCGACTCGCACAAAGGGCCGCAGGAGCAAAGGACCAAAGTGGCCGTATGATGGCAGCCAGTTTGGCCGGCAAGTATCTTGTGGATACGTTCAACGTCAGCGGGCTTTCGTCTGAGAACGCTCGAAGTATGTGGAACAATTTGACCGCAGTTGCGGCACATTTGAACCCAAATTACTTGAGATAAATGCGTACTTAATTTGCAAGACTTTTGAGTGGTGGTATCAAAATAATAATCAATGTTCCATTATCCCCGATCCGGGGACTGCGTGAAGATTATGAGCAACACGTCCCCTGCCGCATGCAAATTCCAGTCGAACCCGTTCCCTTTGGTCCTGCGGCTCCTCGGGGTTGAGGCGAACCTTCTTCGCCTTGGGCGGCAGGCAAACCCGGTCTGTGCGAAAAGTTTTGCCGGTGCGAACATTTGGACATGTTATGTGTTTGCCAAAGTTAAATAGCTACCGGCTCAGGGGGCAAAGGTTAAACAAGGATTTGCCGTGTTTTCTTTGGCCCTGTCTACCCGGGCCCAGTCTCTATTCTCCCGGCAAGGGGTTCGCCTTTATTCTGATTGGTCACTTATATCAGAGCGTTTTTGGGTTCTGAGTCCTTAATTGGAGTCTTGTAAACTGAATCAAGACATTTAAGCTAAATATTAGAGCCAAATCTGTCACAATTTATTATATTAAAATAATATACAATTGTTTTTATAAGTTCCTCATATATGTAGGTTATTTACAAAATTTAAATAAATTCAAAGGCCTTCATAATACCTCTTCCAAACATCATTTTTCATATTTCAATCATAAGTTCATCAGATTATATCATTAAAGTAAATAATCATGATAATGATCACAATCGCAAGTCTATTTAAATGAGATAATCCAATGACATCTAAGCATATTTGATCCAAATCATCTTAACACAGTTGTCACAGAGATCCGATCCACTTTACTAAACGGATTTCAGCTGATTTTCCAGTTTCATCTTGGCCAATCAAGGCGGCTCCTCTCGAGCCCAACTAGAGAGGTATTTTCCAATTTAATGCCTTATGTAAATCCGATGCGACTGCGATCAAGACAGGTAGGCGTGTTAGGTTCAGCGGCGATCAGATCATATAAAAATCAAGTTCGGGCCACGTGAACAAAAGGAGCCCGCGACATTAAAACAAAAGTAAATCAGAGCTTAGTGTCAAAGATGTTAATTTTATGGCCGGTGCTCTCGCTACCTTTTTCGGTTCAGAAATACATATTTTTTTGTTCCCCCCCAAAATTTATGCAGCCGAAAAGGGGCGCGGCAGACCCATAAAAATTCATTTCGAACGTTACAAATCGATCGATTTGGTTTCGTTTTTTCGATGCGATCTCTTAACGGTCAGCGCTTGATCACTCCCCTTCCCTGCCGTTTTCTCCCGCATCTGCAAAAGTGTCAGATGTAAGGAAAAAATGGAATCGAATTCAATAGCAAAAAATTGTTGTCATTAGCATGGTTTCAATCAGTTTATTGATGATCTCACTACCAGCATTCAATGAATGGTCACCAGGATAGCAGGGAACCCTCTTACATTTGCGGGTCAGTTGTGTGGCGACCATAATGATTTTAGCTAATTAATGCTAATGATTTTAGGGATTAACTCTGGAAAAACTTCAACAGCCGGGGGATCTATTGACAGTTGCCAAGTTCCTGTGACCTTAATCCAGTCGTCTTTGAATCCAGCTCTTAACATTGAGCTATCCGTAAATAAGGGCCCACTTTCAGGGCCCAATCAATCTCCAAACATTCGGTTGCATTGTCACAGTTTGTTATGTATATTATAAGATTGGTTTGAAAAGAAACCTTTCTCTAAACAAATGCGAGCAACGGTTTCACCGATCACAAAAGCACGTGCCACTTGAAGACACAAAAATACCCGAACAAAACACACAAGAGACATTCGGGGTCCGAGCCCCAACCTGGCTCACTTTTTAATTTGACGCAATTGTTATGGCATCGATCTGAAATGAATTTCGAATTGTCAAGGGCTAAGGAACCTGAACAATTAATGTCAAAAGCTATTCGAATGCATATTGTATGGATATTGGGTGCCTTAGAGCGCTTTCAAATGTCACTGAGCACGTCAGGGCTCACAATCGTGATACCAAAATGGCCGTCCCATAAAGAATATGTGAAACTATATTTCGCTACTGCCCGGGCGGCTACCGGGCTGATCCCCAGCCAAATCACAGCGGGCGGTTCCGCGATCTGATATTACTTTTGGCCTAAAGCTTTCAGCTGGGAGCCAATCCTTGAGTCATCTCGCGAGGGTGCTTCAGACTGCGACTTTATAAATCCCCTTTGGCTGAGGTATATGCATTCTAAGCTGAAGCTGGTGTGAACTTAAATTCTAGGTTTTATATTGTATGTAAGTTTCTTGCTTATGTAAAATAAAACAATGTATAGGAACTTAGAGCTAGAGTACTGAAGGATTCTGTTCACGAATTATAAATTCTACACAAACCTTAGCTCAAAAATAACCAAGCCTTTCAATTTCTTAAGATTCAAATCCAAATCATAATAATTCTAATACTTGTGTCAAAATAGATACATCATTAAATTTTGTAATCCTCCTTTAACCAAATAAACCCTCTATAGAGTATTCTGCTAATCAACGCGTCAACCTAAACTCATTTTCTGTCTTTCGGGCAAAAGCTTAAATTTGGTTTTTAATTGGCTTTTGTTATGGGAGCATTGTTGTTGCCTGGCCTGGCCCCAAGTCGGGATTTTTCTTAACTTCTGATTTCGCTGAGAACGAAAAGCAATTCATCATAATTCATTATAAATATTTTTGACATTTTTCGAGCCCCGTCGATGCAGTGTTGTGGAAACTAATAAAGATGTCATTGGCCAGAGGAGACAATCGGACCGAGAGGCACAAACACAATCCTAAACGGGTAGACTGCGCGATCTATGTGCGAGCCATAAAAATGGTTTATATCCATGGTTACGACGAGGGCAATTCATAATTTTCATAATTTACGCTTTGTTTGCCAAAACATTTGGCGCCTTCAAGAAACATTTTCCAGCGAATGGTAATGGAAAATGGGCTGGTAATGGGGTGTGTTTTCCTCTCCAGGAACCACAGAGGTTTCATCTTCAATAAGTCAAATTTATGACTCCTCTACCTACTCCATAAATCATAGAAATTCCTGTGTCCCAGTGCAGGAGAATATTTCAGAAATTCATAATTAATTTTTAATGCTTGACTGCATTCAGTACACCTCTTTATCGTCCCTCTCCCTCTCTATCTTGATTTTACTGACTCTCTTTTTTACATTTTTGATTTATAATTCTTTCGTTTTCCGTTTTTTGTACTCGGCCATTCACTTGAAATGTTTTCGAGTGCATTTCAGGCGCAGAGTTGAAGCCGTTTAATGCCCGCGCAATATAATATTGTAATTGCAAAGTGAAATGTCATTATGTATTGCATTTTGTAGCCATTGAAGCAGCGTCAAGTGCTTCGGCCCGTTCCGGAACCGCAATGATGCACTGAGAGAAATTGTGTTTAAATTGCATGACAATCCTAACTTCGAAATACATAATTATATGTGAAGTTTTTTATTTTATTGTATCGGATAAGCGAACATTGTACAAAATAATTAACACTCTAACCAAATATATTTTTACTTAAATTAAGTAACAAAAACGGTCCAAAGTATTTTTGATGAGGTGCCTAGAAATTCTAAAGCCTAAATTCTGAAAAACTGTTTTTGAAATAGGAACTTTTTCGGGGAGTTTGATCGTAGTAAAATGTTAACGGACGAGGTGGAGAATTGCAACATAATAAATTGTGTGAACTTAGCATAAAGTTGATTCTAGATTTATGTAAACATCGAGTTAGCTAAATCTATTCTCAATAGAAAATAAGTTAGTTAGGTAGTTAATAATAAACAATAATTCTTTAAATTAATGATGTCTTAAAATACACAGACGAGTAGCTCTATAAAGTATTCTCTGAGTACCCGATCTTTTCTGGAAATTTGCAGTACATTTTGAAGACCGTTATCTGTAAATTCAGATATTATGTAAAATTCTTTATATTATGGCACATAATATACACTTAATATACGGAACTAAGAATATAAGTATGTACTTTAATCTACTAATTTACTCCATATTTCGACTAGCCCTACATTTTCTCCAGTGCACCCCTGAACTTGGTTTGAGATTTTGTGTCGAAGGTTGCGAGCTCGGCCCTGCCAGCTGGTCGCCTGCCAACTCAAGTGGGCGAAAATGGCAAACTCAACTCCGCGAGCTCGAAACCCCCACCAGCCACAACACTCTGGTGCAGAAGTATTGCCGACGGCAACTCGAGGCAAGTCAAGTTGGGTTAAGTCGCAACCAAACTCACATGTGTCGACTTTTAGCGGCGACTGTGCCAGCGCCTCCTCCTACCTTTCCGAGGCCGTTGTTCTTTTCTTCGGCTAACTGTCAGCTGTGGCTAATTAAATGAAAGCCCGTCAAGTGCTTGAACTCTCGCTAGTTGTTCCTGGCCATGTTGTGTGGAGCAAAAGCCGGAGCCTGCTCCTCCTCTTGCCGTCTCGGTGGCTGTTTTCCGCTCGCAGGGGCACATAATTGTCAAAGGTCACAAAGCTAACATGGCTAAAATGGGTGTGCTGTGTTGGCCAGTGTGTTCCTGCGTGTGGGTTTGTGGCCAACACCTAAACATAATGCTGGCAACTGGAGTTGGGGCAGGTCACATAAGCCAGGACTTTGATTAGCATGTGTAAGATCTATACATTACATTTATAGGCCCTTTAGAACGAAGAATAAAAGGAAAATTTCGTTTTGGCATCTAAGTAAATATCTGAAAAAATTTAATAAAATATTTTTAAAAAATATCCGCTCATATCTAGCTATTAGCAGTAAAAATAGCGTATTTTTTGTTCCCATTTGGCAATAATAAGGTCTAATGTTACCCTTAAATACGATCCTATGGCTTAACCGATTGAGTAAGCCCAATTGTCTGTCTAATTGTGCCTGCCACAGCTGGCCCCCTTCAAGTTTTCAAGGACTTTTCAGCCGCAGCCCATGAAAAAACACCACAGAATCTTTATAGAAATTCACATCCCGCAACTCACCCCCTCTGCCACCCCTGCCCTTGGCAGCAATACAGTTGCAATGCCGAAACGCGAAAAATATGTTAGTGGATAAAGGCGAGAGTGTGCAAGCGACTGTGCCAGGGTCGTAGTTATAGGGGGTTTAAAAATGTTTAAAAAATAAAAGAAACAAGTAAGAAAGCTACAGTCGTTCGTGAACGACTGTTATATACCATGTACCAAAATATATCTCCGCTTTTGCCTATTGCGACTTTTGCCTATTAGAAAAATGTAAACAAACTCGCTCTTTGCAAAACCACCACCATCTCATGCACTTGCGTGTGCAAGACAGAGACAGAGATAAACCCTCCTCTCTTTTTTGCGCACGGGAGTTAGTTTCTTGCGCTCATCAGTTTTGTTGTTGTTTTTTGGGACGCACCTGTTGCTAGCTGCCAAATAGATAGCACACTGATAAGTAAATAACTTTTGTGTTTTTCACCCGATCTTTACCAGATTTTCGGTATTGATATATGTTCTACATATGCATGCCTATGCACAAAAAGAAATTTTAAATCTGAAACAAACTTGATCTGCGTGCAAAACATTCCGACCTACATACCGAATTTGGTGACTCTAGCTTATATAGTTGCTGAGATCTAGGCGTTTACACAGACGGACAGACGGACAGACGGACAGACAGACATGGCTAGATCGACTTGGCTGTTGATGCTGATCAAGAATATATATACTTTATGGGGTCGGAAATGCTTCCTTCTGCCTGTTACATACATTTGCACGAAATTAATATACCTTTCTACCTACGATACATGGTATAAAAATATTCCTAAGAACAATTCGTCATATTTTAACTACTATGAATGTCAAGGAACCTTTTTCAAGTTTTTATTAAGTTTAGGCTATAATTAACTTAGCAAAAACAAAGCTTATATTTCACAGACATGACTTTTTGCATTATTATTTCGTTAAATGGATTCGAAACTTTTGTTGCTAAATTTAAAGAAATAAAGATCTTTAGTCCTTATTTATTAAATATTTTATAAATGAAAGAGTTGTGTATTTATTTCGAAAAAAGTATTCTTTAAATGTAATGCTTTACTTAGCTCATCGATTTAAAATTTACCAACACTCTGCTACCCGTTGTACTTGCAATATCCTTTGGAAAAAATGCCGCCTCCGCCCCTGTGGTAAGCACTCCTGTTTTCACAGCCTCGACTTCACTTGGCCTCTCAATTATCGTTTTTCGGGAAATCTGACCCCGGCCCGGATTTGTACTTTTTTATGCGAACCGAAAAAATTGTGAGTTTCCTTTTCTTTTTTATAATTGTTATTTTTCGCGCACACTTGAGCCTAATGAATAAATAACATTAAACATGCTCTAATGGGCGAGCGATTTTCGTGGCTGGAGTGGCAGCGTTTTGGAAAAGGCGGGGTGGAAAACCGGGGCAAAACATTTTCATTGTGCGAATACAGCTGAAGTGGGCCGCAGACGAAGCCGCCCACTTGAGCCCGCGGCTGCCTATGGGAACAGATTTCCCGTCCAGACTTACGAATTCATTGGGAAACCCTGGAGAACGGGGCCCAAAAGTTCAGTCAAATTAGTTACTGATAGTTGCCCAAAAAACACTTTGCACAATTGTCTATCAGCCACAATAGCGAACTGTCGCCATCGATTTGAAGGCATTTTGGGCCAAAACCAGCGCTAATTGGCAACGCAAATTTCGATCGTCATAATATCAAACACAATCGTTGGCCAACACAATATGGAAAATTTTAAATGCAACAATCGGCAATAACAATTGGGAAGTGATGATCGACTGAGCGATGGAATATTTTAAACAAATCGAATTTGGCATGCTCTTAGCGAGGGAATATTAAAATGATAAATAGACGTTAATAGAATGCTTCAAGCGAAAGGGAAAATTAACCAACTTGTATATTATGGGATTCTTAAAGAGTAGAGTGCTTACAAAAAGTATTGGCTTAGAAATTGAGTTCTATAGAAATATTAGCAGTATTTGTATCATTATTGCAAGGCAATTAAATGTAAAATCGATTATTAATGGGTTTGCTATAAAAAAATTTACTTAAAGTATACATTTCCTTAGAGAGGAGAAATTATTTTTATATAAATATTTGTGTGTTAAAAGTCCCTTAGCCCTAAATGTAAATCAGTACCCTCAATCAATTATGCGACTAAGCAAACTCATAGCTCCATCTACGCTGACAAAAGAAGTTAACCAGAAATTAGCGCTTTTGGTTCCACACCACAAAAGGCACCACACAAAAAGTCCAACAAAAGATATAGAAAATAAATTCAAATCCCCAAAATAGACACAAAAATATGCGATTTTCTGAATGAGAAATGTAGATGCTCAATGGGGACTAACAGAATGCCTACTGGCCCATTCAGGAAACCAGATCACTGATCAAATAAACAAGCCAAATTAATCGTTTAGGAAAGCGGCGAGAGACGGCGATGGCGCGTGTGAAAAGAATTTTACCAATTAGCGGGGCGTGTGTGTTCGAGGCTATGACCGTACCGCAAAAGCTAAAACACACTCCGCCCCTTCGGCCACTGGATGATTTCGATGAGGCCCGCGATAAACCCACGGAATTAGCTTGAGAAGCCGAGCATCTGATGGCCCGGCTCAGATAAGTGCAGCTGAAGCCCGGACTCTCTCAAGTGGCCGGCAATTAGGGGTTGCAGCGAAGAGCCGGATTCCGGAAACCATCCTCGAACAAACGACTCGCGCCCCAAATCAAAAAACGAAATAAAAACGCAACAAAGTGTAAATAAATTTATTAAGGCTATACTTGGCTAGGGGTTAGAAAAACATAAAGAATCGGAACACAAAGGTGGAACACATTGGACTGAAAGCGCAGTTTTCGCACCATTTGAGCAATAGAACAGAAATGAAACAAACACAAATAGCGATCATGGAGCAGACAATGGCAACTTGTTTTGTAATCGCAATTGTTTCGATTTAATTGTACTCCATTTCTATTATTTATCTCTTTTTTTTGGCCCGTGGAAATGCGTAACGGCGGCAACAGGCGGGCCTCGAAAAAAACCCTCATCGATCCGCGCTGTAAGCCGTACACCTATACTGATATGCCGATGTAGACACACCTGTGCAATCGCCAGTTGCTGCTCCATTCCATTCCAATCGAGTGACGCAGTTGCTCTTACCCATTTTTTCTGTTTACCCGCCTCATTGCGTAATACTCCCAACAGAAGCTGAAGCCCCTACAGAAGTTAACCGAAGTACAATTTTAAACCAGTTATCGCCACAAAAAACTATAAATATACGAAGCCATTCTGGGTAATTTCCTGCAAATGAGCCACTCGAAGGATTGTTAGGAATTTAAATAAAGGTTAATAGAGGTTTCAAGGTTTTAAGCACATAATCAAAAGGAGGCCGGAATTTCATAATGCTACTGAGGCTTTTTAAGACTGAAACACATCTGGGTTTTTTTTAAATTATTCATAAAGTGTGCTTAGGTAATAATAAACGTTTTCTTTTTACTATTAATTGTTTAATAAAATTTGTATTCGTCTTTACTACCAGCTTAAACTGGAAGTTCCTAAAAAGTTTGAGCATTGACATGTGTTTTCATTTACTCTCGTCAGTGGATTAAGCCAATATTTAGAATACAAAAAAAGAAAACTTAATCGTGTTTAAACTTAGTACTGTTGAAAAATAAATAAAAAACTTAAGAAATATGTATATTTTAAAAAAAGAACCTTACCTACGTTTTGGTTATCCTTCTTTTCATGTGAAGGCGTTCCGAAAAGAAAACTCCCAAAAATATGAATAAATATCTCTTTCTTTAAAGATACACTTTAAATCATTTAAGCCATATGGCTTTGTGAATAAAACACTTTATTAAAGAATTTTCTAGCTATACATTGGGCATATTCCAGCCATTCAGACCAATTCGCATTTCGTCAAATTAAAATTTGCGTTGTATAACCTTTGCCATAGTAACAATTTGAGTGGCCGCTAATTGGTTTACACGCCCCAATAAGCAACAATCCTTTATGTTACAGGTATAGCTTTATATTTACAGTGGCGGTTGAAATTACAGCACTACAAAAATTTATAGAAAAAACAAGCTGTTTCCCATTGTATTTAAGTTTCTTGTATATTTTAATGTTCAAGGTAGAAATTGTTTATATTCCAGCTCGTTTTCTTTCCACTTTTAATGTTAATAAATAAATTCTCTACTTAAACTTGACTCTTACTTCCACAGAGTAATTAAATAGGAAACCGAATTTAAATAGATTTTTTAAAAAGTCAATACATTTATTGATCCGTAGAAACCATGATGTTTTTCTTTGTCCAAAAGCACTATTATTTTCTCTATATGTGTACCACCCACTGTACTCATATTTCGTATATGAATTCAGCGAAAAATGTCTCGCCAAAAGTTTGCATTTCTCCCAATTTTTTCGCATGCGAGTCCCACTCGATTGAATACGATGCCATATCAAAGCCTTTTTCGGCTGTGACAGCAGTTGCCGAATGGCTGCTCCTTGCCAGGCCGCTGCTCCTTTTTGTGACAGTTTCGAGTCCTTTTGTAAAAATTTTTCAGCTACCAGTACACGTAGTGCACCAAAGAAATTTTCTTTAAATCGAAATAAGAGATATTTTAGAAAACAAGAGATACCTATATATAGAAAAAAAGAGATATTTTAAAAAATATATCTTATTGAATATATTTTTCAAAGAAATTAGACAAACAAACCAAATTTATAGTTTTATAGTTTCTAAGATTAAGATCAATTTACTTTATCGGTGATGCATTTTATGTTTTTATTTCTCTAATCACAGAATTTCTCAAAGTGCAGAATGTGCATTTCAGTGGACAGCAGAAATTTGGAGATCCCTGTGACGCTGCCGTAACCCAAAACCGGACAGAAGCAATGTTTTGTCTAATAAATTCCGAAACACTACACTTCCGTCACATCATAAATCAAGCAAAATATATATACTTGGGCAGGGAGGGGGAGAGCCTATAGCGATATCGGATCCGCCGCTACCGCTACCCTCATGCCCGACGACGCCGATGATGGGCACAAAGAATTAACGTAATTATGTTCGCAGCAGAGTTTGCGCCATAGAATTCGCAATGGTATGGAGCGTAAACAAAAACAAAATCAAACAATAAACATGCCAAATCAATCGAAATGCAGCGAAGAGCCGAGCAGAACACCTTTTCCCCTGGACATCGAACATAATGAACCCTAATGATATCGAACCGGGGCAGGGGCACCTGGGCAGCTGCCTGGAGTGGGGTGCCGAGGGTTTCTGGACCATAGGTAGCCCCGATCGGGCACTCGTGCTAAGCAACAAAACCAATCGAGTGTTAAGCGGAGCTTCGAATTACAAAGTCAAACTACAAATGGCCCAAAACAAACAGATCGAAACTAGTCCCATTGTAGGGGCTCATTTGCATTTAAGAGCAGAGAACGACTAATAGCGATAGAGAGGAGTGCCTGGACTATGTGATGCCCAGCAAGAGTTTGCTTACCCAATAATTGTACAGTCCAGACTGCATTGCGTTGAAAAGTGGCCATGTTTCTCTCTAAACCAACCTAAAAATTATGCTAACGTGAAGCAAGTGTGTGTTTAATATTTATTTATATCATTAAAGTTTTAAGATCATATAAGATCTTATATTAGATATCATATAATTTCTTATATTAATCTTTTATCATTTGAATTTAAGTGAATAGGGTGAAGACTAGCATTATAAATTGTGGTATCTGAAACTTTTTATTATATTATATATATTTATTATATTATATTAATATATTTATTTAGCAACTTGAAACACTTTTATAATGTGTTTCCTAATATCTAATAAAGTATTACAGCATATAAGCCTGTAATAAAAATGAAATTTTCTTTTAATCACAACTAGTTGTACATACAATCTGCAGTGCGACAAGTTAAGTTAAAATGAATTTAAACTTTCGTGCCTTTAAGTCCCTACAACATACCCTTCTCCTCAAATGCTACTCGGTATCAAATCTATGAACTGCAGTTGCAAGATCCAGTTGACGCTTCCACAGTCGATTGGCAGCCAATCGGGCCTGTTGCTCCTCTGTTTGCCATCGTTTAGTGGCCGGCAGTCAAGTCAAATAATATGGCTTATATCGGACAGATCCACACAGTAGTTGGCCCTTGTAGGAGTCGTGAGCTGGGTCCATCGCAAACTATTGTTAATTGATTTGTACACACGCGGACAGCGTTGTTCTCTTCTCGACTATTAACTGGAATTTGTCGCTTCGCTTTTTGTCTGACGGTTCAGTCATCTCTGTAATTAACATTGGGCCAAGTCGCCAAGGCTCGACAGGATTCTGTCAATTGGTTTTGTCGCGACTTTGTTTGGCCTCTGGGGAGACAGCTTTCCGCTTCCCGGTAATAACAGGGTTCGGTGACAGGAGTGCAAAGACAGTGGAAAAATGCCAACACGGTCTGAACAAATATTTGAATCCTTTCTGGGACTCTTCAGGGGGAATCCTTATACTGCTCATTTGAATTTTAAACGTACATTGTTTGAATTGAATTCGATTGTTAATTGAATTTTATTTAGCAAAGCAACTCAACATTCTTACAAAATACATATATTAATTTGTTGAATGTAGTAAACAATGGCAGTCGCCAGATATATCCATTAGCAGCGCATACAGAAGGTTGTGTAATCATGTGATTATAATAACCCTCATTCAGTAAAAACTGAAATATTTATATGCTTTTATTTTAAGAAATATGACTGGTAAGACTGTTTTTAAATTTCGAAAATACATTTGTGTGGGAAGATTACAGTCAACACTGCACAATTATAGATGAAACCTTAACTTAAATAACATTATTGCAAGAATTATGACTTAAGGATACTTAAAGGTAGAGCATCGTGGCTTTATCGTGGGCTTTGAACGCTGACAGGGACTATAGATTTTATGTGCAGTGCTTCACGTTTTCTCACACTTTCATCGTACAAATCGAACGTATCTGGAATCCGTTTTGCAAGCCAAAAACATCCATTCATAGGAATCAGTAGTTCGGCATAGATGACCAAAGCAAACTGGGTCACTCGCTGGCCAAACCTTCCGTTTGGCTCTTTACATAATTATTGGAACGTAACATTTGTCACACAAACCGCCAGAGAATGGAGTCGGCTCGGGGCGAAAGTGTTTGGCCCAACCCAACAGAACCGGACAATCCCAGGCCCATTCCCATTCCCAAAACCCCACCTAATGCTGGGCCAAGTAGAATTGCGTGCCAAACTGCAACCAGCAACGGCTATCTGCCTGGTTTTTTCACTCGGCTTGCTGTTCTATAATTTGTAATGACAAAATGCAATTAATTGCGGGGATTGTCCCGGCGATGGGCTCTGCGAGATTAAAACTAATTACGAGTCTGGATTTTTGTTCACAGATCTTGTGCCCGATTTTGGTCCAAAGAAATCGCAATGACTCGCCGCTGTTGTTTATTACTTCATTAAAACCGCATTAATACCGCTCTTCACTTGCTATTCGATTTGTTTAAATCAATAATGAAAACAAGCAACAACAATGAGCTTTTCGGGCCGAGAAAAAGGCCAAATCAAAACAGAAAATCGAACAAGCCCCGGCATGGCGGCATAGGAACCAATCCCATCGGAGCCGACGATCCGATCCCAAGCGAGGGGCTTCCACCAGACAATGCCGATAAATTAGAAAATAATGCGCACCCATTGTCCGCGGGCTTTGTTTCATTTAAGCGCTTTTGTTGTTTGCGTTTTGTTATTATTGTGGGGCCCCCAGCTCAGCCCCGATGACCCCGCGCCTCGTGACCCCGCTCCCAGATCCTACCGCGGTGTTGACTGGTGGGAAAGAGCGCTGGGCAGACCTTGCCCTGGATACCCTCCCCCTCAGCATGAGGAATTACGTTCATAAGTTATAATTTCCTTTAAAAAACCTGAAGAGTTTAATAATATTTTTAAAATATAAATTATGCTATTAGTTCTTTGCTTACCATCTGCAAGTGTTTAGAAGTCAAGTCAGTAGTTGTGTTAGAGTAACAATCTTTTCCCGACAATAACATTCTTAGTTTGAAAATTCCTTAAGAAAACAATTATGTAAATTAAGCTACTTAAAAAGTTAATCTTCATTTACAATTACCCTTTAAACATATTTTATGTACAAAGTGTACGGTAGTCAGTGTGAAGTTCAAGTATTTAAAAACAAAAAACAGATTACAGTTGTAAACATAACCTTTTAAGAGATAATTCTAAAGAGTATCCCCTCTTTTCCATTAACAAAATATACATGTTCCATAATTCATTTTCGTTGTTCCGCCTTGTATTTAGTCTCTCTGTCCGCCTGTGTTTTTGCTACACGTTTCTCAACTCTTTTCAACTTTTGTTGAATGAAGCTGATTACTCAAATTTGGTTTTGTTTGCGATTCGTCAAGGTGTTGATGAGTTGAGCAGACCCGACCCCCCAACCGCTCCGCGCCGTTGCCAAAAAATTGTTATTAAATGTGATTAGTGTCCGAGAAGAAAGAGAGCACAATTCCGTTGGCCCGAGTGTATTCTCCGGGGCTACAGTTATAATCCTAAGCTATTGGCAGTTAGCAGACGCGGGGCCCGGCCATCTGGTGGCGTTTAACCCATTGAGCCGATCGGACAAGTCCAACAATGGGCGAAATGCAGTTATCAAAGTAAAGACTGTTTTTCTATTTTCTGTTTCTGTGTCTATTTTTGTTTCGGTCGCTGTTTCCGATGCTGTCTCCTGCTCTTAGCGACGTTTTGCTTTCTTTTCTGGCCCGGCTTTCTTCTGGACCCAATGGACACACTGCGTCGCTTCGACATCGAGCAGATGGCGCATGGATGGATGGGATGCGGCCATTGTGAGCCGACGGACCATTGTCCTCCCATTCCCTTCCTTTTCCTGGTCCTGGTCCTGGTCCCGGCGTACGGGTTATTTGTTTGTCCGGGAGCCTGCATTTCCGCCCGTTGTTTGCCAAAAATGTAAACAGTTTGCGTTTACGTTCTCTGCGTAATCGGCTGCCTAATCCCCCCGCCCGCCGGCTAGTAAGCGTTGTGTAATCGCATGTCGGGCCACATCGAGGAGTTAATTATGTCATAATAGAGGCCGGGAACCCAACTCGTTAGGTCCTTCGACTCGTCATCTGTTTGCCCTGTGCCAAACGGCACCCTCAACTCCGTTTCTCCTTTGGAGCCCGGCAACTCCTCTTTTGTGCCGGGACACGGGACAAATCAATGCGCTAACCAAGCCGGCATTAAGCCATTTCCCATTAAGGACTTAACCTGGATGGGTAATAATTGTTAGTTGCCTTTGTTGGTTCCGCTATTTGTTGTAGGGATTTCGTTATTTGTTGCTACCAATTGGGCTAATCTGCAAGTTTATTATTATTAATGCAGGTCATAGATGTTGAATGAAGTGTAAATACTTTATAAAAACCAATTGATAAAGCATTAAATGCCTTATATTTTATGTTTTTATATTAGGAAATTTTGCGGAAATCAAAGTTATCGGGACAGTCGTAAGGCTTTTAAAGATACAATTTTATTTTACCTAACACGCATTTCTATAATAATAATAAAAGCAATTTCTAAAAGAAGGACATGTATTTTATTTTCTATTTTCTCTCAAAATTTTAAAGGATTCTCAAATCGCTGCTCTTCCGTTTGAAGTGCGAAATTTCCACAGCCTTCCCTAAAAAACTCTTCAGAAATTTCCACCCGAGTGCCCGCTTTCATCATTCGGCGCCCATTTATCTTAATCAGTGGCCATTGAGAAACACCACGGCAGAAGTGACAAATTTTAAACAAATTAATACAAAATATTAAAAACCAGCCACGAAAGACACCCGCAACAGGCCACAAATCAAAGGCAGGCTTCAGGCCAGACGAGAGGGCCTCGGAACATGCTAATAAAACACAAATTGACGATAAAATTATTACAAATTTATGCAAATATTTGCGTGGCAGGGGAGGGCTGACGTAGCCGCCCTAGCACCCAGGCCTAGGCAAATTAATGGGCAAACACTTGAGCCTGAAGCTGACTGTGAATCCGCATCCGAATCCGAGTCCGAGTCCGAGATGCACCGGCGATGGGTCACATGGATCTGGTGGTGGTTTCCGTACTCGTCGAGCCCATGATTCGGGCAATAATTTATACGCCAATGCGCACGCGATGTGCGATGTCCTGCTGCGCGTAAACAGGAAACAAATTACGCTCGAGAGCAGTTATGAAATGCCATAAAGACTCCCGGATCTCCTGTGCCTCGACTCCGGCTCCTTCCGCTGCTCCCGCTGTTGTTGTTGTCCTCGTCTCACTGGACAGGAACAATACTGCATTAGGCAGCCGCAATGATGGATCATATCCATATACACTGAGCACTAAACCAACTGAAATTTCAGTCTAGAAAGTGCTCGTTAAGTCTCTGATTCAGGCATTTTAAATACGACTAAGTGTACCTTTTTGTATTTTGAAGATTTTAGTCAGAAGTTTACCTTGCAGTAAAGGAATTATAAAGGATAAAACAATATATAAATTGTAGTACTCATCACTAACTTTAGTTGACCAAAATTGAGAAGAAATATTTATCTTCTTCCTTTTAAGAATTATTAAAGTTCTGGATAAACCATTTTCCCAAAATTTAAATCAAATAAGGCAACAACTTTTACTGTGTAGCACAGAATAGACAATGTGGCAACGTCCCGGGGTTTAATTCCAATCCCTGTCCCTTTATCCGCGCCCCTGCTCCCAGCTCTCCTGACACGTGGTGAGGATGGCGGCCAGGAGCACAGGACGGAAGTTTTCTACTCGGCTCGCGTCATAAAAATCCTTTCAGTTCGCTGGCCCATTGTCATGCGAACGCTGGACGCCCGCCAAGAGTTTCAAATAATATAGAAGAGCCCTGGGATCAATTGATAAAATGTTAACAAGTATAAATATTCCCATAAATAATTACGAAAAAACGTGAGCTCTATTGGTAACTTAGACACATAATAGTCGGCTTTGAGGAGGAAAAATAAGGGTTTTTAAAGGGAATTAAAGGCTAATTGATGGCATCAAAGAATAGTATGTTTAAATCTCATTCAGAGCAGGAATCCGTAAAAATAATTGAGCATAGGAAAAATCAGCTTATAAAGATATTTATTTATACCTACTTAAGTTTAAGTTTAATTCTAAACCTCGAGTGGGAAAGGTATATGGCTTTAAAAAGCCTAAACAGATTTGTTTTTTATTTGTAAACAGAGTTTTTGAAGTACGAAGTTGACATATAAACCTAATTATATATATTTACTAGTATGTAAAAATTATTTAAAAGTAGGTCTCAGAGAAACAGACAATGGTTTCAAACATGTTGAATATATTGTAGTATTTGTTGCTTTAAAAATCAGTTACCTAATCCAACTTTTAGGAGTATTATCATTTCTCACAGCTTATTTGCGTGCTAATGACTATGATCCTTTTGTCCGGCACTCACCCTTTTTGCTAATTAAATGTATGTGTGATTTTTCAATTCACAGGCTGCGATCATCAACTCTCCAGCTCATCAAGCTCACATGCAGGGCGTAAGTGTTTTGGCACTCGACTCCGAGCGTCCGGCTCGGAGCACAGAACACTGAAGACAGGAGGACGGAGCACGGAGCTCATCAATCGCTGTCGCTTCTGGAGGGTTGGCCGGGAGAGCGGGGCAGACCACAAATTTGTCGCCCGGTCGGGGCGCAATATGCCGAACATTCTGCTTTGACAAATGCCTCGCACCTAATCAAATTTGATACAACTGAATGAGCCCCGAACAGCCGCCGTTTATGCAAATGTTTTCGCCGGTAGGTCCTGTTCTGCCGCCACTCCAGTTGCAGCAATCAGTTGTCAAGTTGCGGCTGGTTGCGAATTTATCATCATTTAATTTCCATTTGGCGTTCGTGCCAAATGTTAATGACGCTGTTGAGTTGACAACAACTCGACGCGACTTCACTCGAGGCAAATCAGCGTTATCCTTGCACTTACGACTGCAATTTCCTTGCTGCTTTGACGCCCTGTGCTCGCTGACAAATTATGTCCCAGTTGGCATTGCGCATACGCCCCGTGGGACGCGGGAAGCCCGCTTTCGCCGTCGCTGCTCATTTGCCTAAGTGCGCCGTGCTTTTTGTGCGGTGGAGGCTTTTAATTAATTGTTAGCCTGCGACTTATTGACGGTCTGGTTGGCTGGTTAGCGCCGCTGCAGGAGCGCAGGGAGGCAGCGGTGGCGGCGGACGGGAAACCGTCGCAGTGGAAGCAGAAAAAATGTCAAACTAGCACTTAAAAAGCCGCCACGCTTTGCTACTTGTCAACCACGCGCCACAGTCGCAGTGGCATACAGCTCTTGCCACAGCCACTGCTGTAGCCACCCTCGACAATATGCTTCACGTCCAGACGGAACGCTATGGGAATGGGGAGGGGTTGGGGTTGGGACTGGAACTGGAATTGGGGTTCTGCGGGAGTTCGTGGGTGGTGCTTCAGGGAGTGGAAGTGGGTAGTCGTTCTCGATTTTAAATGAAATATGAGACAGGACACTAGGCAGCAAAATTTAAATAAAGTTTTCCAACTTTAGTGAATGGAATGCTTACAAGAATATAAAACAAAATGTAAGAAAATGATTTTACTTTAAGAAGAAGCTGAAGATATACATATCTAAATATATAAACTTTTATTATAATTATACTACTATTTTTAATAGTATTTAGGATTTATTTTCCTTACTCTTTTCTCTAATCTTCTTTCCATATAGAGTAAATTGAAGAAAAACATTTCAATTTCAATTACCAGTGGAATGTTATTCTTATATCATTTTATAATATTTAGGATTAACCTAAAGGTTTAATTTTTGTGTTAATCCCCAGTCCTGTAGCACAGTGTATCCCTATAAGCAACCCCGTTAGGCCGTTGCAAATATGAAACAGTTGACAAAAAGCCACCACCCACAAATTAGGCTGCACAACCAGTGACACAACAGGGGGAAAGGGTAGCCCAGGCAGGGCGGGGAGTGGGCGTAGGGAGGAATTGACAGTCGACAGACATCGCCGCCATGTTGCGGATACGTCCAGGGATGGCACAGATATATAGGGAACCCAGGGAGCAGACAGACAACAGCTTGACCCCTTCGCGGGACGAACTTGCCTAGAGAGTTAATGGTTTATGGCCAATAAACTGGACCTTCCGCGTAAGAACGCTATTTGGAAATGTGAAAAGCTGGAAATTGAGGCTAGGAGTCGGCTGCCAACGAGGTCGTCGCAATCATTATGCCGGCAAATTGTATCACAGTTATGCTAATCCGTCTGGTCCTTTGTCGCTAATCCCCCGGATTAGCGAGCGCATCTTTCGCCTAAAAAAGCGAACAAAAACAGCGAGGATTTTTGGGAAAACGCTAAGGAAATCAAGAGTCCGTCGCCGTCGCCGTCGCTAATCCGGGTCTTAGTTGCCTCAGGTAGCCGAGCGGTCCACGAGAAGTAGCAACAACAACCCAAACACTCGCCGATAGATGCATAAAAATCTCGCGACATTTTGCACACTCCTTTCTGCGGACCGGACGCTAATCCCCGACCATAAAGTCGTAAAAAATCGAAGCACCGGGGCTGCAAATTATATTTGTATACAGACATGACCAAATGGGTCGGGAGTACGGAGTAGGAGGCGTAGGCGAGTCGGGCCATAAAATGTATTCGACAATCCTTAAAAACCCAGCGAGTTGAAGTGGAATTTCAATTATTTGACGGGGATCTGAGCGATTATTTCCCCGATGAAAGGGGGAACTACGGTCCTGGGAGGCGTGAGATGCCTCTTATGTTTAATCATGGCTTAAAAGTGTGCTTGGATTAGGCTTTAATCACTTCCGCTTGGGTTCAGGGTACGAAAAAAATGTATATTTATTTGTATGACAATTATTCCATTATTTGGTAAATCATTTAAATATGTTGTATAATTAGGTAATGATAATATTATGGTTACAGATAACTATATTATTATGATAAGTAAAGATTTTTATTCAAATAATTGTATGATCACTTTCATTACATATAATCCTTATTTTGATATATAAACTACTTGCAAAAGAAAATAGTGAGTGATAAATATCTAACAGTTATAATATAATAATCAGCCAGATCATTCAAATGATATATATTGGTTTATATAATAAACATTGGTTTATATAATAAACATTGGTTTATATAATAAACATTGGTTTATATAATAAACAATAATATTTAAATATTAAATATCAACTAACACCAGCTAGAACCATTCACTCGTCATCTCCCTTTACCAACTAACCCATTTTCCACTTCAGCCAGAAACTGTCCCAAAGAGATCCAAAGAATCCAATCTTTATATAATTATTATTCAGTATCACGTCAATGCTGGGTAAATATTTGTGAAATGTAGATATCGAATGTGGAATGGAGAAGTAACAACAACAGAGCCAAACAACAAAACGACCAATATCAACAATACGCATAATAACAACAATAATCAATATTTGATATTTTAACACATTTGACATACACAGGGGGAAGTGAAGGGTAGGTAGGGAAGGGCAAGGTGAATGGGTGCCATCCGAACCATCCATAGAAAACGGCAATCGGAGAGCTGGGGATCGCGGGAAGACAATGCAAGTGGATTTATTAATGACCGCAATTATTCTTATTATTATTACGAGAAGAAGCCAAAAATCAAAACGGAAAAAACACGCGTTGATTTCTTTCGCCAGGGGATTCTGTTACACTCCGGATAGTGAGGTCTTAGAGGGCCCCCCGCTGCTCCAAAAGGCAGCACACAATGCGACCCCCATCCGAAGATCGGAGAGACGACGACGACCCTTTGTTCGGACTATCGAATTCTGTCTTGGAGGCGCAAAATAAACAGCGCATTAATCAATAGAAATTAATACACAACGGCAAATAGTTGTATAATGGCAAATCAAATTTAGTTTTTTCTTCGCCTCCCAGCGGGTGTAACCTAACCAAAAAACAAACAAAACCCACAAAAGTGAGTAAAATAATAGCAAAGAAACCCTGAGACAAGGTTAATTTGTTCGGTAAAATGAGAGGAATTCAGGCAAAAAGGTGAAAAGTCATTCGCATTAAGATGATGATGGCATGAGTGCTTTTCAAAAGTTTATCCCAATGACTCACTCAATCGAATTGAGAATATTATGTTAATGGCCTTATGAATATTCAAATTGATAATGAATTTCTGTAGACACTCCTGATGTGATTGGAGAACATAAACTAATTTGGTTCAGCGTTTTATGGAAATAATCTGAAACGAGGAAAATAAAATAACCCAACATGATAATCCAATTATGAACACACGTTTCTGAAAACCAAGTAGAGCTCTATGAAGATGAAAAGTATTCAATGTTAACTTATGAAGACCTTTACAACAAGAAAGTGGAACAAATTTATAATTCAGAGATCTTTAAATATACGAATTTATAGAATTTATTTCTGTATTATAGAATTTCCATCGATAAGTAAACAAATAGTTTGTTCATCCTTAAATCGCTTCTTTCCTCATAACAATTATGAGACAACTTTTCTGTAAGATCCAAGTATCCCCAGTTTACTATAAAGTGTTTTTGAAATCATAAGACTCGTTTTGAAATTTGGTTTTCTCAGATAATTTTGTTTTTTTATTCGTTTTTAAATGTCTTTGCTTGTGTTGGTAGTTCATCTACCATTTTTTGCTTAGATAATAACGTTTACTTTTAATACAATTAATAATACAATAATACATTGATGTACGTTCTGTTCCCCGCGTTTCGGGCTACACTGAGACTATAACGAAATCGTCTGGGATATTTACAATTTGAGAGGGTCAAACTTTAAAACTAGAATCTACGTTTTTAATGCTGATGGTCGTACGAAAAAAACAACAGGGAGGAGGCGCTCTCTCAATGCTTAAAACTAAATAAAATTAATTTACAGTTACGTTTTGTGGTGCTGCCTTAAATCCAGTGAGTGCGCGAATAAATTATAGCTTTAGTTTGTATATTGGCTAGGAATGATGCGTGTCTGACTTATCCCCTAGGTCCGGAGTGCGCGAAGATTGTACTAGGATCAAGCGGAGTTAAGTGTTTGGAGGATTGGCTTACTTAGAGCTTTTGAAGATTTAAAACCAGTGGATCACTTTGGGAATGCTTCAACAATTGTACTCTACTCTGTACTCTACCCTAATGGAGCTGGCCCTAATAGAGCACCGGGACCGGTCTCCGCAGGGCGCTGTCCATGGAGCCGTCCATGCCGTTGGGCGTTATGGTGCCGGGCGAGGAGCCCGGGGAGGACGTCGACGAGGACGTGTACAGTCCGGCGGCGTTGGCGGAGTGGGCGGCGTACAGGGAGGGCGCCGAGATCCCGGAGTAGATGCCCGAGTAGAAGCTGCTCAGCGAGGTGGGCGGAAGCTGGGGCGGGGCCTGACCCTGGGCCTCCAGCACCTTGTGGCTGTGGCTGTTGTTGTGGTTGTTCACCGCCGCCGCCGCTGCCGCCTGTGACTGGTGGAGCTTGGACAGGGCCAGGGGATCGAAGCCGCCGAAGTATGGCACCGGGTACGGCTGGTCCAGGTGGTGCGAGGGCGCGAAGTAGGGGGGCAGCTGGTGGAACGGATTGTAGCCCCCGGCGCCGGCTCCTGCTCCCGCGCCCAGCTTCTGCTGGCCCATCATCTGCTGTCCCTGCATCTGGAGGCCCCCCTGCGGTCCGGCTGTGAGTGGGTTCTTGGGCTTGCGGCGCGGGCGGTACTTGTAGTCGGGGTGCTCCTTCATGTGCAGGGCCCGCAGGCGCTTGGCCTCGTCGATGAAGGGCCGCTTCTCGGACTCCGCCAGCAGCTTCCACTCGGCGCCCAGGCGCTTCGAGATCTCCGAGTTGTGCATCTTGGGGTTGTCCTTTGCGATCTGGCGGCGCTGCAGACGGGACCACACCATGAACGCGTTCATCGGCCTCTTGATGTGCCCCTCTTGGCCGGGCGAGGTGGCCAGGCTGTGCATTCCGGCGGACTGGTGGCCGGCTCCGGAGCCGGAGTTGCTGCCCAGGCTGCTCTGGCTGCCCAGACTCCCGGCGGAGCCGATGGAGCTGTTCGGGGAGAGGGTCTGCTGGGCGGACACCGCCTGGTGCATGTGGTGGGAGCCCATGTGGCCGGAGGACATGTGGTGGCCCATGTTGGACCCCATGTTGCTGCCGCCGGGCGATCCGCCCATGGCGGCCAGGCTCTGGGAGTAGTGCAGCACGCGCTTGATGTCCATGTCCATGCCGGGGCTCAGCTGCAGCTGACCTTGTGGCGCGTAGTCGCCCGGGGCGGGCAGCTCCAGACCCTGGGCCTGGCCCAAGTGGAAGCCGTAGTTTGGGTGCGTCGATAAAGTGGCCATGTCTGTGGCTGTAAACACTTTGATTGCGTATTCACTGGTTAACACACTTCACTTTGCTCACAATGTCTGTGGTTGTGCAGTTCTGTATTTTGTTTTTCTGTATTTCTGAGTTTCGCGTAACTGGCCTTATCGCTTTGTCCGCTGCTGTATTCTCTGCTCAACCGTCTTTACTCTGCTTTTGCTAGTGCTTCTGCTCGGCTCAACGGTTACTTTCTGAATGATTCGTGTAGCGCTCAGTTGAGACCGACACGACCGGAGCCAAATCGAAACCTCTTTTTTCGAGCATTTCCGCCAGGTATGCTGCGAGCGCCAGAGCGGGACGGATGCTGGGACTGGTACCTGGAGAGAGCTGCGCCGGCGCGCGCTCTCACTCTCTCGCCCGCTCGCCGACCATCGCTCCTTCTCTCTTTGGTTTGTGCCATTGTTCGCGCCCGGTTGTTGGCTTTGTTCCATTGGCTCCTTTATTTCGGTTATAGTTGTTCGCATTGAGGGTGTGTTCAATAGAAGAGCTGAATAGAGCAAAAAGCCAGGCAGCCGTTCGGCTCTGCTTCGTGTTGTTCGATTTACCGCTCTCTCTCTGGGTCGTTCTTGTTGCTGCTCTCATTCCAGCGACCTCAGGCGGGGATCGGCAGCGAGCGAGAGAGAGAGGGAAAGTGAGCGGGAGCCTGGGAGCACATTGATTTTCGCACAGTGGGCACACAATTTCCGTTATTGTTTTGCACAGCGACGTTGCACTTCCGCAAGTTGCATGCGGCCAGAAAGAGAGAGCGAGTCTGCCTCCCCGTGAGTGTGTGAGTGGCAGTGTGTGTGTTGGGCCAATCACAATGGGCGCTTGGTGTGAATTTTTGTCCATTGTGGGTGTCTGTGTTCGGCTATATACAGCTCTCTATGTGAACTGTGCTCGTGTTCCCCGGCCTGGGAGTGTGTGTGTGTGTCTGAAAGGACTTTTTAGTTTGTGAAAAGGACATGGAAACACGCTTTCCATTCTCTCGCCCCGTTCTCCATTCTCGCATTCTTTCATTTCGCCCGCCATTCTTCGCTATTCTTTCCGTTCCCTTTTTTTCACTTCTTCCTGGCCGCTCCAAAAAGGATATTACTGCAATTATTTACTTATTTGGCCATAGAAAAGCGAGCTGGAATAAAGAAGGAGTGGAAGTGAGGCGAATCTTCACCCAGATGGACATTCAGCCCTCAGAGGAGCTTGATTACAAAAGTCGTTTGGCCCCTATTATTAAAAAAAAGGGGCACAAAATCTTTTAAATATAATACAAATTTATTAATGTGTTTTTATGTAAGGATAGAAACTTATTTTGAATAATTTTTAAACTGTTTTTCTACCATTCTTACTTACTTAAAAATTATTTAAAAATTAGGATAGAACGTGAACAAGGTTTCATTTTTATTTCAAAACATCCCAAACACCATAACCTCAAAACCACAGCTAGTCCTACCCATTCTCCCTTCTCTTTTTCCTTCTCCCGCCCACTCACTTGCACACGCACACTAGCACGCAGAGCTTAGTGCAATTTCCAATTGCATTTACAAAGCTCTTATACCTGGCCCATACATAGCGTAAGAGCATAAAAAGCTTTCAGCGTTCTCAACGTTCCTTTGTGTCTCCTTTGGCCTAAAAAAGAAAGAGGACGAAAGGACAACGGCAACAACAACGAGACTGAAATAATAATGAAAGAAAAAACTGTTGTGCGTTGTGTAATGGAAAAAGTTTTGCTCGGGCCACGTTTCCTTTCTAAGTATTCAGCATTTCACTTAGCAGACGAGGACACTAAGTGAGTGATAATAGCGCAGGGAGTGGGATAAATCCACGAAAATATACACATAGCGGCTTTTGCTTTCTGAGACATGAATGCCATTTATGTTTTTTCTGAATCTGTGGTCCTATTTCCCATGTTCAGCGAATCGTATTGTGTTCTCCATTAACAAATATGTATATTTAGAACTTGATAATATGTCAACATTTGTCTGTTCCTGATAGTGGCCTTAATAATATTAGGTAAAATGTTTATTAAATCCACAGCTAGAATTTAAAAACGTCATAAAGATGTCATTTGAAGCGTTTTCAAATATATTAGGAATATATTTTTAAAAGTACATATATACAGTATATAAAAGTATAAATATACAGTATATCTTTTATATTTTTTCAAATGTATAATATTAGTATCCTGAATGTTAAAAACTAACAAAAAGTGACAAATGAGGATGCTTTTTATCCACAGAGATATTTGACATCATATTCAAGAAATAGTTTTGTGGTAGAATTACATATAGATATAATACTTTGTTAAAAAGATCAATTTAACATTACACTACAACAATGTTTCTTTTCAATAACACTTAAAATAATATTTTAATATATTATTTTAAATAAAAAACAAGAAAGGAAGCTAACTTCGGCATGCCGAAGTTTAAATACCCTTGCAGTAAGTAAGAAGAAAAAGAAAAATCTTCTGACTTTCGTTTTCTCGGGTACTGACATAAGGTAAATGTTGCGAAAGAAAAATGTTGCGAACGAGAAATGTTGCGAGCGAAAAATGTTGCGAACGAATTTAATGAATTTATGTATATATATTTTCCTATGGCTGCTATATGATATAGTGGTCCGATTTGAATAAAATTAAAACCGAAATTCTGGAATAATACAACATGTCTATGTCTCAAATTTTATGAAAATATGTGAAAAATTGGCTTAGTTAGATTTTTTCATCAAAATTTTCTGATCGGTCCTATGACAGCTATATGATATAGTTGTCCGATTT